>JAACNH010001276.1:0-57197 GCA_019447015.1 Hymenochirus boettgeri
TTCAGCAAACCAGTAACAAGATGGCAGTAACTTTCCAGGCACATGCGGTTGGCTCAGGAGGGACATAGGGAAAAAATATCTGGCAACGGTATTTATAAAGCTGCAGCTTCCAAATGAACATTGATTTTACACTGCACTTATCCTTTAAATGGGTTACAACAACCTCCAAGGGTAAGGAAAGCATCACCCACTTCATCTTTTAAAAGCTTCCAATAAAAACAAAGGGAAAAATCACCCCCCCCCCCTTAACCCTTTCTTTCCTATTTCAACAGTTTTGGGGTCCTGCACGTTTTTTTGTAAAGTCACAACACACAATAATAATAATAATCGCAATAATGGAAAATACAATAAATGGAAATGTTGGCCAAATATCTTCTGAGTGTACCCGGCCCTCAGGTCATGGTGTAGCTTCCTATTTGTAACAGGTTAACATCTTTTTAAAGTAACATTAAACTGGAAATTTCGTGTTGCTTCCGTCTGTGAGATCGCTTATTTCCCACATCCCTGTGATAATAGAAAGCCGTAATGCTCTAGTTGCACAGCTTTTCACACCAGCAGAATGGTGCATGTCTCAACCAGCTCCGGTCTATTTTCACGTGCCTATATAAGATAGGAGCTGATCGGGACAGCCCATCTGCTTTGTGGAGTAAGTTTATCTCTGTAATACAGTCGTCTATTTTCATAGAGATTTCTGTGAAGAAGAGATCAGATGCAAGGAATATGATTAGAATGGTCCCTTTAATGTCCTCCTTGTTAAATGGTAAATCTTCACCTGCAGACAGTAACAACCTTATAGAAACAATACAGAATCTCTGGGATTTAAAGGGGCAGCAAACTCATAGCTATGTTAATGGCGGAGAGGAAGTATCCTATAAACTGCAATTAAATAAACCCAAAGGTAAGGAAATGCGTCCACATTAGGTTGATAGAAAAGCAGAAAGAATTTGTAAGAAATCACTGGGTAAAAAGCTCATCGTCCCCTCGCTGATAGACCAATAACCAACGTGCACTTTACTAACACAGGAGGTGACACTTAGGAGAGGAATCTGGTGGAAAATGGATATTAAGCTTCTGGGTCGGTATAAAAGTCAGAAAATGAACAGATGTGATTTACCCTTCTGGGACCGTTTGGCAGGAGGATCAATGTTAGGTCTTGTAGGTTCAATGGAAGTTTATGTCCTGTCTCTATACTGGTGACTCATTGCTTTTTTCCAGGAGTTATGTATATGTTAAAGCTGAAATGGTTGGGTGCTTGCACAATATCCATGCATTATCCTTGTCTACACCCCTCCGGTAACTAACAGAATAAACCTGCTTGCAGTCTCTTTCTGGAGGAGACATTGGCTCTTTAATGGTCGGCACGGACAAAGTCTTCATTCACTTACATGAATTATTCAAATGATCTTTGTTCCAAGAGAGAGAATGGAAAGAATCTCCGTTCCCCAGCAAAAGTCTATTTAAGGTTCTATGTCCCTCCATTATTCATTTCTACTGTATTATGTTCTCTTCAACGGCAATCAAGCAATGATACAATAGTCCCACATGGCTCCATGGTTAATGTCTTCAGACCACTGAACATTCAGTGCAGCAGAACCTATAACTGTTGAGACAACCAAACAAACCAAACTATAACTACCAGAGACCAATCCAAATTCTTATAAGGTTTAAGGGGTAGTGGGGGCATAGTGGAGGGGGTACGGGGGAGTAGGTGGAGGATAGTGGGGAATAGAGGAAGGATAGTGGGGGAATAGAGGGGGATAGTGAGGGAATAGATGAAAGATAATGGGGGAATAGAGGAGGATTAAGCGGGTTAGTGGTGGGAATAGTGGGGGTAGTGGGGAGATTGAGGTGGGACGTGGGGGGTAGTGGGGGATAGTGGCGTAGAGCTGGATTAGTGGGGGAATGATTGGCGGATAGTGAGGGTAGATGAAGATCTGGGGGAATAGAGGAGGATTAGAGCGGAGGTAGTGGGGGAATGACTGGAGGGGTATGGGAGATAGCGCTGGGATGTGGGGAATAGATGGAGGGATAGTGGAGGATAGATCTGGGATAGTGGGGAATAGATGGAGGATGTGGGGGAATAGAGGGGATAGTGAGGGAATGATGAGACTAATGGGGAATGAGAGGGATAGAGGGAGCGTAGTAGGGGAATAGATGGAGGGCCTAGTGGAGGATAGAGGTGGGATCAGTGGGGGTTATGGAGGGACCGTGGGGGATGGAGGGGGTAGTTGAGGACTAGGGTGGAATGTTGGGGATATGGGATAGTTTTGGGGAATAGAGGGGGGATAAAGGGGTGATACGTGGGGGATACGTGGATAGATACCACGGGTCACATATCTAGGTGCAATCTGTGTCAATAATATAACTTCTGCTTTCAGCAGCTTGTTACCATGTGGCCAGCCATTGTGTTCCTCCGCATAATAGCTATGCCCCCACACAGTTTTTTCCAGCTATTTTCAAATCTACAAAACCCTTGGTTTTGCCTGTTCTAAGTAAACATTTGGCAGAAGCCTACAGATTTTGTACACATTTTTTTCTATCTGTAAAATGATCCATAAGTCTGGGAGTGGTCACTGAAAGCATCACTCTTCAGTTGTCAGGATCCTGTTCTTTTCCATCATTTATCTTGTGATGAGCATGGTCTTCATGAGCATGGTCTTCAATGAGCATGGTTTTCAATGAGCTGGTCCATCATGAGCATAGTCTTCAATAAGCATGGTCTTCAATGACATGGTTTTCAAGGACAGGTTTCCAATGAGCATGTTGTCAATGAGCCATGGTCGTCCATGAGCATAGTCTCAGAGCATGGTCTTCATGAGCATGGTTTTCAATGAGCATGGTTGTCAATGAGCATGGTCGTCAATGAGCAAGTCTTCAATGAGCTGGTCTTCATGAGCATGGTCTCTCAATGAGCATGGTCTTCAATGAGCATGGTCTTCAATGAGCATGGTCGTCAATGAGCATGGTCGTCAATGAGCACGGTCGTCAATGAGCACGGTCTTCAATGAGCATGGTCGTTAATGAGCAAGGTCTTCAATGAGCATAGTCATCAATGAGCATGGTCATCAATGAGCATAGTCATTAATGAGCATAGTCTTCAATGAGCATGGTCTTCAATGGGCATGGTCTTCAATGTGCATGGTCGTCAATAGCACGTCTTCAGTGAGCACAGTCGTCAATGACAGGTCTTCAATGAGCATAGTCGTCAATGAGCAGGTCTTCAATGAGCATAGTCATTATGACAAGTCTTCATGAGCCATGGTCTTCAATGGCATGGTCTTCAATGTGCATGGTCGTCAATGAGCACAGTCTTCAATGAGCATGGTCGTCAATGAGCAAGGTCTTCAATGAGCATAGTCGTCAATGAGCATGGTCATCAATGAGCATGGTCATCAATGAGCATAGTCTTCAATGAGCATAGTTGTCATGAGCACAGTCTTCAATGAGCATAGTCGTCAATGAGCCATGGTCGTCAATAGCATGGTCGTCAATGAGCATGGTCGTCATGAGCATAGTCTTCATGAGCTATCTTCAATGATCCATAGTCTTCAATGAGCACGGTCTTCAATGAGCATGTCATCAATGAGCATATTCTTCAATATCATAGTCTTCATGAGCATAGTCCTTCAATGAGCATAGCGTCATGAGCATAGGCCCTTCAATGAGCATAGTCGTCAATGAGCATAGTCCTTCAATGAGCACAGTCTTCAATGACATGGTCATCAATGAGTCATAGTCGTCAATGGCACAGTCGTCAATGAGCACGGTCATCAATGAGCATAGTCCGTCAATGAGCACGTCGTCAATGAGCATGGTCATCAATGAGCATAGTCTCAATGAGCATAGTCGTCATGAGCAGTCTTCAATGAGCAAGTCGTCATGAGCATGTCGTCAATGACCGGTCATACATGGCATAGTCGTCAATGAGCACATCGTCATGGCACAGTCCGTCAATGAGCACAGTCTTCAATGAGCATAGATCGTCAGAGGCATGTACGTCAATGAGCACAGTCTTTCAATGAGCATGCTGATCCCTGGGAACAGCAAGGTCAAGTGTTGTCTAGAAGCAGGAAGTCTTAACATATTCAATGCGGAACTTTTGACAAGCTGCAATTAGAGATGTGATCCAGGGCTCATTTTAAAGGAAACACCCATGCTTTTAGTTAACTCTAACTTGTTGGAGACCACAGTTGCCCTTTAAGCAAATCACTGTTCACTGACCGATTCTGGCACTTTCGGTCGGTCAGCCCCCAAAAAATCTGCTGGTGTGGGGCAGCCGGACGCAACCGACCTAGATCGTCCCGACCACTCGCTCAACTTCAAAGAACAGCCATAGGGTAGTAAAAAATCAGATTCCACCCAGCATGTAGGCTATTAAAACAATTATCCACTCCCCTTCAGCCCTATAGCTCAAACTGCAGTCCAAAAACATGGCAGAAGGCTGACAGCCCTCCATTCCAAAGAGTGTCAAAGGCAGGTTTGTATGATGGAAACCTAAACTTATTTATCTAGATATTTATAAAGACTAGAAATGGTGTCACATAGTAACATAGTATTGGAGGTTGTATAAAGACATACGTCCATCTAGTCCAACCTCT
Source organism: Hymenochirus boettgeri (assembly GCA_019447015.1). Classification (NCBI taxonomy): domain Eukaryota; kingdom Metazoa; phylum Chordata; class Amphibia; order Anura; family Pipidae; genus Hymenochirus; species Hymenochirus boettgeri. Next base: position 4,599 of record JAACNH010001276.1, read on the forward strand.
ATACCCTACCCATAATGTCTGTATAACAGTTACATAGTAACATAGTATTGGAGGTTGTATAAAGACATACACGTATAGCCAACCTTATACCCACCCATAATGTCTGTATAACAGTTACATGTAACATAGTATTGAGGTTTATAAAGCATACGTCCGTCTAGTCCAACCTTTATACCCTACCCATAATGTCTGTAAACAGTTACATAGTAACATAGTATTGGAGGTTGTATAAAGACATAGTCCATCTAGTCCAACCTTTATACCCTACCCATAATGTCTGTATAACAGTTACACAGTAACATAGTATTGGAGGGTTATATAAAGACATACGTCCATCTAGTCCAACCTTTATACCCTACCCATAATGTCTGTATAACAGTTACATGTAACATAGTATTGGAGGTTGTATAAAGACATACGTCCATCTAGTCCAAACCTTTATACCCTACCCATAATGTCTGTATAACAGTTACACAGTAACATAGTATGGAGGTTGTATAAAAGACATACGTCCATCTAGTCCAACCTTGGACCCTACCCATAATGTCTGTATAACAGTTACATAGTAACATAGTATTGGAGGTTGATAAAAGACATACGTCCATTCTAGTCCAACCTTAACCTACCATAATGTCTGTATAACGGTTACCTAGTAACATAGTATTGGAGGTTGTATAAAGACATTCTTATATTCCAAATGAGGCCTTACCAGTGCCTTGTAAAGAGGGAGAATGATATATATAATAATATATAATATTAAAATCCCAAATGCATCACCTTACATTTATCAACATTGAATCTCATCTGCATTCTGCTGCCAATTGTGATAATCTATCTAGGTCTGTGCATCACTGCACATCATTGGAAGTTTCCAAAGCTCTACATAGTTTAGTGTCATCAGTAAACACAGAGACCTTGCTCTCAATGCCCCCTTCTACCGTATATACTCGAGTATAAACCGACCCGAGTATAAACCGAGGTACCCAATTTCAGCAAAAATCCTAATAAAAGTTGTTGACCCGAGTATAAAACCGAGGGTAGAAATGCCAACTCACTTGGCATTCAAGATGTTTGGAAACTACAACTCCCAGCATGCTTTATGCTGGGAGTTGCAGTTTCCAAACATCTTGAATGCCAAGTGAGGGTGGCATCAAGATGTTGGAAAACTAAACTCCAGCATGCTTTATAGCTGGGAGTTGCAATTTCCAAACATCTTGAATGCCAAGTGAGGGTGGCATTCAAGAGGTTTGGAAACTACAAACTCCCAGCTGCTTTATTAGCTGGGAGTGTATTAGTTTCCAAACATCTTGAATGCCACCTCCCCCTTGGCATTCAAGATGTTGGAAACTGCAACTCCCAGCTAATAAAGCTGCTGGGAGTTGTAGTTTCAAACATCTTGAATGCCCCCTCCCCCTCCCCACCCAGTTCAGTTTGTACCTGTGGGCTCTCTTCTCCCTTGGGCTCTCTTCTCCCTCTGGGCTCTCTTCCCTCTGGGCCTCTCTCTGCATTTGGCAGGCATTCCGGCAGCCGCGCGCGCATTCCGTACTGGCGCGCCGGCTGACGTTACTGCCCGGCGCGGGCTTGGTGCCGGGCAGTGACGTCAGACCGGCGCGCCAGTACAGAAAAAGATCGGCGGCTGCCGGAATGCCAAGGTAAGTGGTTTGACCGAGTATAAACCGAGTCCGAGTTTTCAGGCTGATTTTTTTTTTTTACTACGGTAAGTCATTTATAAACAGATAAACAGAAGCGGCCCCAGTACAGAACCCTGAGGGACCCCACTTAGAAACTACCCACATAGATGTAGCTCCAAACCACCATTCTCTGTTTGCGGTCCAATAACCAGTTCTCTATCCATGAACAAATGATTTCTTCAAGGCCAACAGTCCTCAGTTTATACATTAGTCGCCTTTGTGGCACAGTATCAAAAGCTCACCTTCACCTCTAACTTTGTCATTCAGGCTTATGTTTGTATTAAAAGTTCTTATCGTTTAAAATGGTGCTAATTTTGCACCAACCAATCAGATTTTAGCTTTCAAATGGTATATAACATCTGATTGGTTGGGGCAAAATTAGCACGATTTGTAATGATAAGAACTTTTGTTACATAGGCCTGATTGTATTTACCGTCACAGTCTCCTATAGAGATACATGTTACTACACTACTACATTACTACACTACTATGTTACTACACTACTACATTACTATACTACTACACTACTACAGTACTACACTACTACATTACTACACTACTATGTTACTACACTACTACATTACTATACTACTACACTACTACACTACTGCATTACTACACTACTGCACTACTACATTACTACACTACTGCACTACAACACTACTGCATTACATTAACTAACTCTTAGACTACATTACACACTACTGCATTTATACTGCTACACACTACACTACTGCATTACTACACACGCACTTACATTACTACACTACAACACTGCTGCATTTACTATACTACTATGTTAATCATTACTACACTACTGCATTACTATATACTGCACTACTACACACTGCATCATAAACACTACTGCACTACAACACACGCATTATATACTACTACAACTACTATGTTACTACATTACTACACTACTGCATTACTATACTATACCACTACTATGTTACTTACACACTATGCATACTACACTACTGCACTACTACACTACTGCATTACTACACTACTGCATTACTACACTACTGCACTACAACACTACTGCATTACTATACTACTACACTACTATGTTACACATTACTACACTACTGCATTACTATACTACTACACTACTATGTTACTACATTACTACACTACTGCATTACTATACTTCTGCACTACTACACTACTGCATTACTACACTACTGCACTACAACACTACTGCATTACTAATACAAACACTACTATGTTACTACATTACTACACTACTGCATTACTATACTACTACACTACTACACTACTGCATTACTACACTACTACATTACTAAACTACTACAATACTACATTACTACACTACTATAAAGATAGGGGCCCCATCATAGTTTTGCTGGGGGCCCAGTGATTCCTAGTTACACCACTGGGGCACAGTAACATTTTGTGACAATGTTTAAAGGGTATGTCCACCCTTAAATCTATTTTTTGATATAGCCTTCCCCCTGGTCCCCCAGCCCCAACGCCATCATTTTAGAAAGTGCCCCAAACTTTTACTTACCTCCCCTCTTTCCTTCGCGCACTGCCGGCCCTCTGCTGCGAGAAAATGCAAGCAGGAGGGCGGGACCGGCAGTCGCGTCTGTGATTGGTCGAGCGGCAGCCAATCACGGACGCGGCTGCCGGTCATTCAGTGCAGCGGAGGAAAGAGGGGAGGTAAGTAAAGTTTGGGGAACTTTCTAAAAATAAAAATGAAGCGGGGTTAGGGCTGGGAGACCAGGGGGAAGGCTATATTAAAGGGGATTAACGTAGGGGGGGGAATCCGGAGAGAGGGAGGGAGAGGGAGGAGAGGGGGGGAGGGAGGAGGGGGAGGGAGGGGGGAGAAGGGCGCAGTTACGCATGGCAAATCTCCCGGAGGCCAGTAGGAGGCAGTCTAAATGACTCTGCTAGCCTTCCTGGTGGGAAGTTTTTGGGACTTGTGGGGGGGGGGGGGACTACAGGAGAACCCTATGGAGCTGGGATGTGAGGTAAGATTAAACTACACTACATGGTGGGGCCAGTAGTGGGGGGTGGGGGGATTATAGTTTTGGGGGTGGACATGCCCTTTAAAAAATACGAAGTGTAGCGCCACTGATGATGCGGCCAGTGCTAGTGTTGTCGGCATCTTCTTTCTTCTGCCATCACTGAGATGAATTCTGAGCTCCGCGGGATTTGCACCTCTTTATATAGGTTTGCTGAAGGACCAAACCCAATTGTGATTGGTTAATGTTTCAATGCTTGCAATCATATGATCACAAATTAACCAATCATATCAAAAAATCCTCAAACATTCTGGGATTATTGAAAATTTCCGAATGGAGTTCGGAAAAAGTTTGGGAAGCAGATTACAGGAAAATCCACAATTTTGCGGACCCCCAAAATCCACAGCGGATCCGGGTTCGGGACCAACCATCCCTAATCAGCAATATCCACAGTACAATGTTGTTTCATGAAGACCTCTGAATATCGTAATTCCCATAATTCTTCTAAAAAGAAATACATTGGGCCAAGGGTTGTATCTAAAGGACAATTCAATTTCACTCAAAATAAACATCTTCGTTACTATATCCACTTCACCGAGACAAACAAGATTCCTTTATAGGAAGGTAAATATTTGGAGAGGTTCATGTTCTGTGCCCTCATACATTATCCTTTAAATGGAAGATCTACCAGATAAAGCCAACCTATTAATAGGACAAAGTTCGGATCAGAGCCAAGAGACAAACGTGTTTGTTGCCTTTCCAAGCACAATGAAGTCTTCCATTTTGTATTGAGATACCCTCATCTTCCTCTTCCTCTGACACCACTAACCTTTCCAGTCCATTTCATCTGATGCAGGAGACATTGTGAGATGTTCTATTTTTATACGTACTAGAGTTGGGGGGACTGTTAGAGAATGTGATTCACTAAAGCTTTCCACGCTTGACTCTTTTTCCAGTTCAGGGATTTTCTATTTAAGTCCTTCAATAAGAAGAAACTGATAAGACAGTGATTTTATTTTAACTTCAGAAAAAATATTCTTTTAGCTAAATCAGCAAAGAAAAGCAATGCAACAATGGACGTCAATACGGACAGACAGGTCAACCAGAGGATGTCAATACGAACAGACAGGTCAACCAGAGGATTCCAATATGGACAGACAGGTCAACCAGAGGATGTCAATACGGACAGACAGGTCAACCAGAGGATGTCAATACGAACAGACAGGTCAACCAGAGGATTCCAATATGGACAGACAGGGCAACCAGAGGATGTCAATACGGACAGACAGGTCAACCAGAGGATTCCAATATCGACAGACAGGTCAACCAGAGGATGTCAATACGAACGACAGGTCAACGAGGATTCCAATATCGACGACAGGTCAACCAGAGGATGCCAATTTGGACAAACAGGTTAAACAGGATTTCAATACGGCAGATAGGTCAACTGAGGATGTCAATATGGACAGACAGGGCAACCAGAGATGTCAATACGGACAGACAGGTCAACAGAGGATGTCAATACGGACAGACAGGTCAACCGAGGAGTTAATACGGACAGACAGGGGCAACCAGAGGATGTCAATATGGACGACCAGTTCAACCAGAGGATGTCCAATATGGACAGACAGGGCAACCAGAGGATGTCAATACGGACAGACAGGTCAACCAGAGGATGTTAATACGGACAGACAGGTCAACCAGAGGATGTCAATATGGACAGACAGGTCAACCAGAGGATTCCAATATGGACAGACAGGTCAACCAGAGGATGTCAATATGGACAGACAGGTCAACCAGAGGATGCCAATTCGGACAAACAGGTCTAAACAGAGGATGTCAATACGGACAGATAGGTCAACCAGAGGATGTCAGTATGGACAGACAGATCAACTAGAGGATGTCAATACGGACAGACAGGTCAACCAGAGGATGTCAATATGGACAGACTGGTCAACCAGAGGATGTCAATACGGACAGACAGGTCTAAGCAGAGGATGTCAATATGGACAGACAGGTCAACCAGAGGATGTCAATACGGACAGACAGGTCAACCAGAGGATGTCAATACGGACAGACAGGTCAACCAGAGGATGCCAATATGGACAGACAGGGCAACCAGAGGATGGCAATACGGACAGACAGGTCAACCAGAGGATGGCAATACGAACAGACAGGTCAACCAGAGGATTCCAATATGGACAGACAGGGCAACCAGAGGATGTCAATACGGACAGCCAGGTCAACCAGAGGATTCCAATACGGACAGACAGGTCAACCAGAGGATGTCAATATGGACAGACAGGTCAACCAGAGGATGTCAATACGGACAGACAGGTCAACCAGAGGATGTCAATACGAACAGACAGATCAACCAGAGGATGTCAATACGGACAGACAGGTCAACCAGAGGATGTCAATACATACAGACAGGTCTACCAGAGGATGTCAATACGGACAGACAGGTCAACCAGAGGATGTCAATACATACTTACAGGTCTACCAGAGGATGTCAATATGTACAGACTGGTCAACCAGAGGATGTCAATATGTACAGACAGGTCAACCAGAGGATGTCAATATGTACAGACAGGTCAACCAGAGGATTCCAATATGGACAGACAGGTCAACCAGAGGATGTCAATATGTACAGACAGGGCTACCAAAGGCTGTTAATACGGACAGACAGGTCAACCAGAGGATTCCAATATGGACAGACAGAGCAACCAGAGGATGTCAATATGTACAGACAGGGCTACCAAAGGATGTTAATACGGACAGACAGGTCAACCAGAGGATTCCAATATGGACAGACAGGTCAACCAGAGGATGTCAATATGTACAGACAGGGCAACCAAAGGATGTTAATACGGACAGACAGGTCAACCACAGGATGTCAATATGGACAGACAGGGCAACCAAAGGATGTTAATACGGACAGACAGGTCAACCACAGGATGTCAATATGGACAGACAGGTCAACGAGAGGATATCAATATGGACAGACAGGGCAACCAGAGGATGGCAATATGGACAGATAGGGCAACCAGAGGATGTCAATATGTACCGACAGGGCAACCAGAGGATTCCAATATGGACAGACAGGTCAACCAGAGGGTGTCAATACGGACAGACAGGTCAACCAGAGGATTCCAATACGGACAGACAGGTCAACCAGAGGGTGTCAATACGGACAGACAGGTCAACCAGAGGATTCCAATATGGACAGACAGGTCAACCAGAGGATGCCAATTCGGACAAACAGGTCTAAACAGAGGATGTCAATACGGACAGACAGGTCAACCAGAGGATGTCAATATGGACAGACAGGTCAACCAGAGGATGTCAATATGGACAGACAGGTCAACCAGAGGATGTCAATACGGATAGACAGGTCAACCAGAGGATTCCAATATGGACAGACAGGTCAGCCAGAGGGTGTCAATACGGACAGACAGGTCAACCAGAGGATGTCAATATGGACAGACAGGTCAACCAGAGTATTCCAATATGGACAGACAGGTCAACCAGAGGATGTCAATATGTACCGACAGGTCAACACGAGGATGTCAATACATACAGACAGGTCTACCAGAGTATGTGAATAAGGACAGATGGGTCAACCAGACATCAGACTGGATGTTACAAGTAATGTATCCAGCCTGATGAAGGGGGCTTAGGACTCCCAAAAGCTTGCTTAATGTTTTTATCTAGTTAGCCAACAAAAGGTATCACAGCTCTACTTTTATTAACTAACACAGTACAAAGCTCAACTAATGTAGTATTGTCATGTAGTAGTAATGTAGTGCAGGCATGAAGTGTACTCATTTAGTAGTAATGTAGTTTACTCATTTAGTAGTAATGTAGTGTAGTCATGTAGTAGTAATGTAGTGTAACCACGTTGTAGTGTTGTAATGTTATGTAGTAATGTACTGTTGTCATGTAGTAGTAATGAAGTATTGCAATGTGTATTCATGTAGTATTGATGTACTATTGTCATGAAGAAGTAATGTGGTGTAGTTATGTAGTAGCCATGTGGTTTAGTCATGAAGTAGCCCTGTAGTGTAGTAGTTTAGTGTAGTAATGTAGTGTAGTCTTGTACTAGTCATGTAGTAGTCATGTAGTAGTTATGTAGTGTAGTCATGTAGTAGTAATGTATGGTAGTCATGTAGTAGTAGTGTAGTAGAGTAGTAGTAATATAGTGTGATGTAGTGTGACATGTAGTAGTAATGTAGTAGTAATATAGTGTAGTAATGTGTGTGATCATGTAGTAATAATGTAGTGTAGTCATTTAGTAGTAATGTTGTGTGATCATGTAGTAGTTATGTAGTGTAGTCATGTAGTATAATGTAGTGTGATCATGTAGTAGTAATGTAGTGTAGTCATTTAGTAGTGATGTAGTGTGATCATGTAGTAGTAATGTAGTGTAGTCATTTAGTAGTAATGTAGGGGACATGTAGTAGTTATGTAGTTGTAGGCATGTAGTAGTAAGGTAGTGTGACATGTGATATGTAGTAGTACATTTAGTTAGTAATGTAGTGGGATCATGTAGTAGTTATGTAGTGTAGTTATTTAGTAGTAATGTAGTGTGATCATGTAGTAGTAATGTAGTGTGGTCATGACGTAGTTATGTAGTGTAGTCATGTAGTAGTAATGTAGTGTGATCATGTAGTAGTAATCTAGTGTGGTCATGTAGTAGTAATGTAGTGTAGTCATTTAGTAGTGTAGTCATTTAGTAGTAATGTAGTGCGATCATGTAGTAGTAACGTAGTGTAGTCATGTAGTAGTAATGTAGTGTGATCACGTAGTAGTAATGTAGTGCGACCATGTAGTAGTAATGTAGTGTAGTCATGTAGTAGTAATGTAGTGTGATCATGTAGTAGTAATGTAGTGCGATCATGTAGTAGTAATGAGGTCATGTAGTAGTAATGTGGTGTAGTCATGTAGTAGTAATGTAGTGTGATCATGTAGTAGTAATGCAGTGTGGTCATGTAGTAGTAATGTAGGTGCATGTAGTAGTAATGTAAGTGTAGTCATTTAGTAGTCCTGTAGTAGTAATTTGGTGTTGTAATGTTGTGTAGTATTGTCATAAAGTAGTAATGTAGTGTAGTCATGTAATAGTAATGTAGTATTGTAATGTTGTGTAGTTGTGTAGTAGTAAGTTAGTGAGTTAGTTGCTGTTTATTCATGTAGTAGCAATGTAGTATTGTAATGTTGTGTAGTAGTAATGTACTAGTAGTAGTGCTGTTTATTCATGTAGTAGTAATGTAGTGTAGTCATGTAGTATAGTAATGTAGCATTGTAGTAATACAATACAATGTAGAGACTGTAAACTAAGAATAATATATTTGTGACCATCGGTCACTGTAGTCATGCTAACCAATTCACTAGCAATTACTGCAACTTGAAACCCTTGCTTGTAGTGTGCAGGTTCCGTAATGATTCAATCTGCACTGTTTTTTGTGTAACAATTTAAATGCCTTCTAATAGTTGCCATTAAAGTTGTGCAGACACAGAAAGACACAAAGTATGAATAGCATCCAATTCTCCCTGCATGTCGTACTCTATTGGGTTATGGTCCCTATTCCAGTGTGTTACATGACTCACATAATAGACTTTGTTTGGAATCAGATAGTCACTGAATCATTGTTGTAATAAGAAGATTCCTCTTCGGAACGACATGAGAAATGTCAAGTATATAGGGAGGGTTATATTATAATAATTAATAACAAAATAATATACTGGATAGCACCCCCAACTGTAATTATAAGGAATTAGAAGTCACCAGGAGTTCCGGACCATATACTGTAAAGCACATGGGGACAGAACTCCCAGTGACTTCTAATATCCTTATAATTTACAGTAGGGGATACATTATCCCTTATAATACATGAGTGGTACCCAGAGTTCCCTGTGTAATCTTACCTGGTCCTTGTACCTTTTTATAGACACAGAACCCCTCAGTGACTTCTAATATCCTTATAATTTACAGTAGGGGTACATTATCCCTTATAAACATGAGTTGTACCAAGGTACCACTGTAAACCCTGTATAACTCAGTCTGTGTCATTGTACCTTTTATGGACACAGAACTCTCACGGACTTCTAATATCCTTATTAATTTACAGTAGGGGATACATTATCCTATAATAATGAGTGGGTACCAGAGTTCATGTGTAAACTACCCTGTGTCTTGTACCTTTATATAGAACAAGAACTCCTCAGTGACTTCTAATATCCTTATAATTTACAGTAGGGGATACATTATCCTATAATACCATGTGGTACCCAGGTTCCTGTATAAACTCAGTCTGTGTCCTTGTACCTTTATATAGACACAGAACTCCTCAGTGACTTCTAATATCCTTTAATTTACAGTAGGGGATAACATTATTCCTATTAAACATGGGTGGTACCCAGAGTTCCTCTGAATAACTCAGTCTGTGTCTTGTACTTTATGGACACATAACTCCTCAGTAACTTCTAATATCCTTATAATTCATACAGTAGGGGATACATACTCCTATATACATGAGTGGGTACCAGAGTTCCTGTATAACTCAGTCTGTCCTTGTACCTTTATATGGACACAGGAAATTTCTCGTGACTTCTAATATCCTTTATAATTTACAGTAGGGGATATATCCCTTATAATACATGAGTGGGTACCCAGAGTTCCCGTATAACTCAGTCTGTGTCCTTGTACCTTTATATGGACCACATAACTTCTCAGTGACTTCTAATATCCTATAATTTACAGTAGGGGATACATTATCCCTTATAATACATGAGTGGTTACCCAGAGTTCCCTGTATAACTCAGTCGTGTCCTTGTAACTTTATATAGACACAGAACTCCTCAGTGACTTTATATCTTATAATGTACAGAGGGGATACATTTCCTTATAATCATGAGTGGTACCAGAGTTCCCTGTATAACTCAGTCTGTGTCCTTTATACCTATTATAGACAAGAACTCCTCCGTGACTTCTAATATCCTTATAAATTTACAGTAGGGAGACATTATCCTTATATTACATGAGTGGTACCCAGAGTTGCCTGATAGCTCCCAGTCTGTGTCCTTGTACCTGTTATTACACACAGCAACTCTCGGAGACTTCTAATATCCTTATGATATTACGTAAGGGGTACAGTCACTAGGTATAAAACCCCCATCGAGAAAGGATTATTAAATCACTAATATTAGTATAGGATAAACCCTACAAAAATTATAACCCAGCATAATATGTATATAAACCCCCTCACATATAAGTAGGTAGTAAAACCCCCACATATATATAATAAGAAGTTAAAACCCATCATTAATTTATAAAAACCACATCAGTACATATAGAATAAAACCCCACCATATCATATATTATTATTAACCCATTAGTATATATTTATTATTAAACCCACATCATAATATTAATTATGAAACCCATCGTTATTAGTTATTATAAACCGTACCATTATATATTTATAATTAAAAGCTCATCATTATATATTGATTATAAACCCCCATTATATATTATTATTAAACCCCCATTTAAATTTATTATGAAACCCCCCATCATTATATATTATATTAAACACCCATCATCAATATTATATTAGAAAACACCCATCATTATATTAATATTATTAAACTCCATTGTTATATATTATTATAACCCCATCATTATATATTTTTATTTAAAACCCCATATTAATATTATTATTATTAAACCCCATCGTTTATATTTATTATTAAACCCCCTCATATTATATTTATTATTAAACCCCATCGTTATTAGTTATTATTAAACCCCCATGTTATATATTTAGTATAAACCTCCATCGTTATATATTATATTAAAACCCATCGTTATATATTTTTATAACCCCAATCATATAAATTTAGTATTAAACCCCATATTAAAGTTTATAAAACCACCATCGGAGTAATATTATTATAAACCCCCAGATAGAGAGGTTATTTAGGAAACCCCCATCGAGTTAAAGTTGAGTATAACCACCACTCTAGTAGTAGATTTAGTAGAAACCCCCACATAAGTATAGGTTAAACCCCATCATATAAATTTATAAACCCCATATTATATAATTATTATTAAGCCCCCTCTTATATAGTTATTATTAACCCCCTCATTAATAATTATTATTAAGCCCCCATCATTATATATATTATTAAACCCCCTCATGATATAATTATTTTAAACCCCCATATTATAAAGTTATTCATTAAACCCCCCATCATTAGTATATTTATATAAGCCCCATCATTATAGATTTATTAATTAAACCCCTCCATTATAGTAAGTTATTATTAAACCCCATCATTATATTATTATTAACCCCCTCATTATATAATATAATAAACCCCATCATTAAAATTTATTATTAAACCCCATCATATATAATTATTATTTAAGCCCCCATCATTGTATATTAGTTATAACACCCTCATTAGATAAATAATAAACCCCATCGATATAAAGTAGTAGATAAACCCCACATATAAAGGGTATATGAAACCCCCGCAGTTATAGTAGAGGTAAACCCCCATAGTAAATTTATAAGCCCCCAGCATGAATAGGGAGAGGTAAACCCCCGCAGGAGAGAAGGAGAGGAAACCCCCAGAGGAGAGAGTGAGGAGGAAACCCCGCGAGGGAGAGAATGAGGAAAACCCCAGCAGGAGAGAGGGAGGAGGAAACCCCGCAGGAGAGAAGGGGAGAAACCCCCAGCAGGAGAAGGGAGAGGGGAAACCCCATCAGAGAGAAGGAGACCCCCAGCAGGAGAGAGAAGGAACCCCGCAGGAGAGAAGAGGAGAAACCCCCAGCGGGAAAGAGGAGAAACCCCAGCAGGAGAAAGTGAGGAGAAACCCCCATCATTATATATTTATATAAACCCCCTCATATATAATTATGATGTAAAGCCCCCATCAGAATATTTATTATTAAACCCCCTCAGATTATATATTATTAAAACCCCCATCATTATTTATCTTATTAAACCCCTCATTATATAATTATTATAAACCCCCTCAGAGTATAATTATTATAGCCCCATCGTTATAAAATTTATTATGAAACCCCACATTATATTTATTAGAAAACCCCATCATATATATATTAGAAAAAAACCAGTCCAACCAGTATGGACGTAAAAAACTAAATCTGTTTCTCTTCAAAGTTCCAACAATTCACGGCACCACAAAAATTCAGACTAAAAAAAACTCTGATGTGAAACAACTTTAGATGAACATGGAGCCTAGAAATGAATTGGATATGTGGGTCTGTGGACGCGTTTCAACATTCTGTAGGGTGTGGTGCTCTAATGGGATAACGTGGGCCCAGAATTCCTTCACTTCGCACTAACGTTCTGTAACGTTCACATCCTTTCCAGGTTTCCTTTTGTGGTTTTTGCTAAATGTGTCTAGAAATGTTGCAGATTGTATACACTGACAAAGCTTAGCTGCCGTACAGCCCAATAAATCCTGTTAAAAAACAATGTACTTGCATATCCAACAATATACTACAATGTCCAGTCAGTAAAACCTAACTGGAAGAAAATCTCACTGCAGAACTAGATAGCTCTAGATCTCCTGGAATAGTAAAGACAAATTGTCATTGAAATAATCCGATTCCTGTGTTCCTTTAGGAGAATGTACATGTATTTCAATGGGGAGATGGGATTCAGAACCTTAACAGGTTTTAGCCCCGAACACGTTAAATGTCGCCGAGGGGCTGCTACACATTGATGATTGTTTCGAGTTGAACGTCCACAAGTCGCTGAATCTTCGTCTCTATGAGCCTTTAGTCTTGCAGAAAAGGTGAAGACTATAGAAAATAAATGACTTGGCCTTTAAATGGTCTTGTTCTAATTCTAATTTCTACAGCCAACGATTGCAGTTAAAAGGTGCAAATGTTTGTCCATGCTGATATTCTGCACTACCATCAAATGTGATCTAACTGCAGTAAACATGTAAAGGAAAATCTAATTGGTTGCGCAATTATTACCCCATGCAAAACCCATTGCACCCCTTAAGCTTTCTTCCAGTCCTCTCTCTCCCTCCCATTCCCTCCCAGGTAGCAGTCAGTCATAGCTGTGAGGAACGGAATCACGGAAATGACTCCTTGGAGCATGTGCAAGGTCATGACTGGGAGGGCGAAGTAACGGTTCAGGCGATTTCTAGGAAATAGATTCGTAACCCACTGTGTTTTTGGGGTTTAGAGGAGGTAAGTTTTAGTACAGGGGTGGACATACCTTCTGACGTTGTTAACGTCTTTGTTACGTTTATTCATTTTGAGCTATAAATAGACAGTGAACCAGGTTTATAATAATAAGGAAAAACCTTCCACTAATTGTAATATCCTTATCTGTGTAACCCAATCACCCCAGACACATATGGGGCTCAGGTAAATCCCTACAGAGCGCTACTGTGCGGAGCTGGTGCCCCATGACTGAAGAGTAAGATGCTTACATTGGGGTTACTGGGGGCCAAAGGCTCTTCTGCTCCTGTGAATGTTAGATATGAAGAAGTTCCTCTCCTCTTACCACCTCGCTCAGACGTCAGTTCCAGTTAATTGCAGGAACAGTGAGAGAAAAACTGAGACGGATTTTGGCCTCAATCTTTCATTTCTCTGATTTTCCCCTCCTTCTTCTCGCTTCTGTCTGGGAAATGTTCTTATTAAGGGATCGGATTCCTCTTGTCATCAGAGATTAATTACAGCAAAGATTCATGTCTACCCTGGAACCGGTGGTTGTTTGTGTTGTGAGTTGATGAAGAGAACAATGGTTCCTGAATTGGATTTGTTGTTTAATAATGAGATTGTCATTAGGGGAGAAGATTTTGGTAGTGTCCCGACCTTTTTTGCATTTACTCAGAGGGGGGCAGGACCACGTGATGAAATTCCGCAATGTAACATAACTTTTAATGGTCTTCAAAATGAGCCTCACAAAATCCTATCTTTGCCCATCAGACCTCTCTATGGGAGGAAACTGGATTTTGCCAAAGATTTTGGTTGGGTAGGAGATTAGTTTCAGCCTCGATAAGTTCATTGGAGTGGCTGGGGAAGCAAGGTTCGAAGATTAAGGAATATTAAAAGTACTGTTACTTACAGTAGTGTGATTCTTATACCCTACCATAATGTTGTATAACAGCTACATAGTAACAAGATTGGAGGTTGTTATAAAGACATACGTCCATCTAGTCCAACCTTTATCCTACCCATAATGTCTGTATAACAGTTACATAGAACATAGTATTGGAGGTTTTGTATAAAGGATACGTCCATCTAGTCACCTTTAAACCCTACCCATAATGCTGTATAACAGCTACATAGTAACATAGTATTGGAGGTTGTATAAAGACATACGTCCATCTCTAGTCCAACCTTATACCCTACCCATAATGTCTGTATAACGTTACATGTAACATAGTATTGGAGGTTGTATAAAGACATACGTCCATCTAGTCCAACCTTTACAACCCTACCCATAAGTCTGTATAACAGCTACATTAGTAACATAGTATTGGAGGTGGTATAAAGGCATACGTCCATCTAGTCCGACCTTTATACCCTACCCATAAGTCTGTATAACAGTACATAGTAACATGTATTGGAGGTTGTATAAAGACATACGTCCATCTAGTCCAACCTTTATACCCTACCCAGTAATGTCTTGTATAAACAGTTACATAGTAACATAGTATTGGAGGTTATATAAAGACATACGTCCATCCAGCAACCTTTTACCCTACCCATAATGTCGTTATAACAGCTCTAGAGTACATAGTATTGGAGGTTGTATAAAGACATACGTCCATCTAGTCCAACCTTTATACCCTACCCATAATGTCTTATAACAGTTACATAGTAACATAGTTATTGGAGGTTGTATAGGACATACGTCATCTAGTCCAACCTTTATACCCTACCCATAATGTCTGTATAAACGTTACATAGTAACATGTATATTGGGGTTGTATAAAAGACGTACGTCATCTAGTCCAACCTTTATACTCCTACCCATAATGTCTGTATAACAGTTACATAGTAACATAGTATGGAGGTTATAAAGACATACGTCATCTAGTCCCTTATTACCTACCCATAATGTTCTGTATAAACAGTTACATAGTAACATAGTATTGGAGGTTGAAAGACATACGTCTCTAGTCCAACCTTATACCCTACCCAATGTCTTATAACAGTTCATAGTAACTAGTATTGGAGGTTGTATAAAGAATACGTCCATCAGTCCAACCTTTTTACCCTCCATAATGTCTGTATAACAGTTACATAGTAACATGTATTGGAGGTTGTATAAAGAATACGTCCATCAGGTCCATCCTTTATACCCACCATAATGTCTGTATAACAGTTACTAGTTAGTAACATAGTCTTGGAGTTGTATAAAGACATAGTCCGTTCTATAGTCCAATCTTTATACCCTACCCATAATGTCTGTCTAACAGTTACATAGTAACATAGTATTGGAGGTGTATAAACGACTAGTCCGTCTAGTCCGACCTTTATACCCACCATAATGTCGTATAACAGTTACATAGTAACATAGTATTGGAGGTTGTTTAAAGACATACGTCTCTAGTCCCAACCTTTATACCTACCATAAGTCTGTATAACCGTACATAGTAACATAGATTGGAGGTTGTATAAAGACATACGTCCGTCTAGTCCAACTTATACCCTACCATAATGTCTGTATAACAGTTACATAGTAAACATAGTATTGGAGGTTGTATTAAAAGACATACGTCCTCTAGTCCAACCTTTATACTACCATAATGTCTGTATAACACGTTACATAGTAACATAGTTATTGGAAGGTTATATAAAACATACGTCCCCTAGGTCCAAACTTATTACCTACCCATAATGTATGTCTATAAACAGTTAATAGTAACATAGTATGGGAGTTGTATAAAGACATACGTCCATCTAGTCCAACCTTTTACCCTACCATAATGTCTGTAAACACGTTACATAGTAACAATAGTATGGGAGGTTGTATAAAACTACGTCCTCTAGTCCAACTCTTATACCCTACCCATTAATGTCTGTATAACAGTTACATAGTAACATAGTATTGGAGGTTGTATAAAGACATACGTCCGTTGTCCAACCTTTATACCCACCCATATGTCTGTATACAGTTACATAGTAACTAGTATTGGAGGTTGTATAAAGACATACGTCCATCCGTCCAACCTTTAACCTACCCATGCATGTCTGTATAACAGTTACATAGTAACATAGTATTGGAGGTTGGATAAAGAATACGTCCATCTAGTCCAACTTTTACCCTACCCATAATGTCTGTATAACACTTTACATAGTAACATAGTATTGAAGGTGTATAAAGACATACGTCCAGTCTAGTCCAACCTTTATACCTACCCATAAGGTTCTGTATAACAGTTACATAGGAACATAGTATTGGAGGTTGTATAAAGACATACGTCATCTAGTCCAACCTTTTACCCTACCCCATAATGTATAACAGTTACATAGTAACATTAGTTGGAGTTGTAAAAGACATACGTCCATCTGTCCAACCTTATATACCCTACCCATAATGTCTGTAAAACAGTTACATAGTAACATAGTATTGGAGGGTGTATAAAGACATACGTCATTCTAGTCCAACACTTTATACCCTACCCATAAGTCTATAACAGTTACTAGTAACATAGTATTGGAGGTTGTATAAAGAAATACGTCCATCTAGTCCAACCCTTTATACCCTACCCTAATGTCTGGATAAACAGTACATAGTAAACATAGTATTGGAGGTTATACAAAAGACATACGCTATAGTCCAACCTTTTATCATACCCATAATGTTGTATACAGTTAAATAGTAACCTAGTATTGGAGGTTATTAAAGACAAGTCATCTACGTCCAACCTTTTATATCCTACCCTAAGTTGTATAACGACGTTACATAGTAAACATAGTATGGAGGTTATATAAAGACATACGTCCATCTAGTCCAACCTTCATTACCCTACCCATAATGTCTGTATAACAGTTACCTAGTAAACATAGTATTGGAGGTTGTATAAAGAAATGTTATCTAGTCCAAACCTTTATACCCTACCCATAATGTTGTATAACAGTTACATAGTAACATAGGAGTGGAGGTTGTTAAAGAAATACGTCCAAACTAGTCCAACCTTTATACCCTAACCATAATGTCTGTAAACAGTTACATAGTTAACATAGTTTGGAGGTTGTATAAAGACATACATCCTCTAGTCCAACCCTTTATCACCCTACCCATAATGTCTGTATAACAGTTACTAGTAAAATAGTATTGGAGGTTTATATAAAGACATACGTCCATCTGTCCAACCTTTATACCATACCCATAATGTCTGTATAACAGTTACATAGTAACATAGTATTTGAGGTTGTATAAAAAGACATACATCTCTAGTCCAACCTTTATACCCTACCCATATGTCTGTATAACAGTTACATTAGTAACATAGTATTGGAGGTTGTAAAAGACATACGTCCAATAGTCCAACCTTATACCCTACCCATAATGTCTGTAATAACAGTTACATAGTAAAATAGTATGGAGGTTGTATAAAGACATTAATCCATCTAGTCCAACCTGTATACCCACCCATAATGTCTGTATAAACAGTAACATAGTAACATAGTATTGGAGGTTATATAAAGGACATACGTATCATCTGAGTCAACCTTTATACCCTACCATAATGTCTGTATAACAGTTACATAGTAACATAGTATTGGAGGTTGTATAAAGACATAAGTCCATCTAGTCACACTTTTATACCCTACCATAATGTCTGTATAACCGTTACATAGTAAACTGATTGGAGGTTATATAAAAAGACATACGTCCATAGTCCAACCTTTATACCCTACCCCTAATGTCGTTATAAATGTTACATAGTAACATAGTATGGAGGTTGTATAAAGACATACATCCATCTAGTCCAACCTGTTATACCCTACCATATTACATTAGTATTGTAGCTTTGACATGGCTCCTTATTTCCTAATGAAAATTCAAAAAAAAACATTTAAAACCATGGACATTCGTCTCTATCTTCCATTTCCAGAGAATTGGGACCCGACGCCTGAAAAGTAATTAGAAATTCCAGCTTTACAATTAATTAAGGGGTTAAAGAAACAATGTTGATATAAATTATGGAAAATGTGTGTAAAATCTTTGAGAAAGAAGAAAAACCCCCTTACACCAATGTTTTTCCACTTGGTGAAGTATGGATGTTATTTTTCATTTCTTACACATACCGCCCACACAGGAAAGTAACTCTGGACCGCCGCCATGTGAAAATGCAGTGTAAAGTGGCACAACCAAGGTAAATAGGACATTATAGCCATCATTGCATGGGTGACTCATTATTTTCTGAGAGAAAACACCACAACTCAGGGGCCACGTTGATATTCAACCCAAGATCTTGCTGGGTGGCCCCTGTGAATGAAACAGTAAATATTTCCCCTCCATGGCCAGTAATTCATGGAAGTATCTCCGAGAGGTGGGAATGAGTGTGTCAGCGATGGGACATTCTTCTTGATTAATATTATTTCAACACTGGGAAGGATCGTTTACTGTGCGGTGTAATTACCTTGTGTTATGAGAATGGATGTTAGAACTGGAACCTTCTTACAAAGTATCGGGAATAAACCTGGTCATTTCAGGTCAGGTAGTACTGGTTGATTTATTATAATGTGCATAGCTTAATCCTGTATGCCAACATGGTCAATCATTAAATGTTGCAGCAAAAACATGGTCCATAGAAATGTTCCCCACAATGCCACTGTAGCGTGCAGGGCGGAGCTGTGTAGAATGACGAAGAGCATGGGTGGATGGAATATTGGTTTTATCATTATAATGGAAATAGGTCCTACCAACTATGTGGGTGGGGAGTGGAGTGGAGTTACGAAACTAGCGAAATCATCAGGGGCCAGGTTTAAAAATAGGTTAGTTAGATGCTTTAATAGAGCCATATTACTGCCGAGCCGTAAGGGCATGAGCCAATAGTGCAAGAGCTTTCTTAAATTCAACGTAGAAGCAACAGAACATACGACGAAGTGCAATGACTGACAGAGCTGTATGGCCAAGATACGAGCAATGCATAAATTAAACTTTAGACCAAGAACCATGCTTAGGCATTGAACGGAAGAGCTTTATGGCATAAGACATACAATGTAAGTCAATAAGCAGTAGACGATGAGAGCCTACAGAACGCTGTTATATGCAATTATAGAACTGTACAGAGCTTATAGGCATACAGAACCATACAGAGTCTGATAGTGCAATATAGAAACTGTACAGGCTGTATAGAGCCAAATACAGAACCATACAGAGCGTTCTTTATAGTGCAATATAGAACTGTACAGAGTGATATAGAGCCATACAGAACCATACAGAGCTTGTTAAGTGCAATATAGAAAGCGTACAGAAGCTATAGAGCCATACAGAACCAATACAGGAGATGCTATAAGCGCAATATAAGAAACGACAGAGCGTATAGGAGACATACAGAACCATAAGAGCTGTATAGCAATATAGAATGTACAGAGTTTTTGTATTATGCCACCAGGCATAAGGCATGAAGACGGAGCTTAAACCTACAGAACATACAGAGCTGTTATAGTTGCAATATAGAACTGTACAGAGTTGTATAGACGCATACAGCACCATACAGAGCTGATCGATGATATAGACTGTACAGACGGAAGGAGCCATACAAGAACAACACAGAGCTTGATAGTGGCAATATAGAAGTACAAGACAGGCTGTATAGAGAACTCATACAGGAACCTCCAAGCTGTATAGAAAAGACGTACAAGATTACTGACTACAGAGTATATACGCAATAATAGACAGAGCTGTAAATGAAACCATTACAGAACATACGAGCTTATAGTGCAATATAGAAAAATGTACAGAGCTGTATAGAGCACAACCATACAGTCTAACATTCAGTACAGAGCTGATGAGCATAGAACACAAGCTGTTTAACACATTATGAACGTACAGAGCGATAGAGCCCATCATGAGACCATACAGGCTGTATAGAGCAATTTGAACGGTACAGAGCTGGATAAGCCATACAGAACCATACAGAAGCTGTTATAGAGCAATATTAGAAAGCAGACAGAGTGTATAGAAACCATACGGAACCATAACAGAGCGTTATATATGCAATAGAAGAACAGGAGCTGTATAGAGCCATTACAGACCCATACAGAGCTTTATAGGCCATATAGAACTGTACAGAGCTGTATAGAGCAATACAGAACCCACACAGAGCTGTCTGCACAATATAGACTGTACAGAGTGTATAGAGCAACACAGAACCAACCGAGCTGTATAGAGCAATAAGAACTGTACAGAGCTGATAAGAAATGAACAGACCATACAGAGAGTATAGTGCGATATACGAAGCAGACAGAGCTGTATAGAAACCCATACAGAGCTGTTAGTGCATATCGACGCAAGACAGAGCGTATAGACAAACATACAGAACAATACAGAGCTGTAAGTGCCAATAGAGCAGACAGAGCTGTTATAGAGCTATACAGAACCATTACAGATCTGTATAGGCAATATAGACTGTACAGAGCTGTATAGAGCCATACAGAAAACATACAGAGCTGGAAAGACAAATATAGAACTGTACAGAAGCTGTATAGAGCAATATAGACCATACAGAAGGCTGTTATAGAAGCATATAGAAACCATGACAGACCTATGAGCGCAATATAGAACCATACAGAGGCAATTATAGAGCCACTGGAACATACAGAGAGTTATAGAGTCACATGGAAAACCGTACCGAGCAGTTATAGAGCCACATGGAAAACCGTTACAGAAGCAGGTATAGAGCCACATGGAAAACCGTTACAGAGCAGTTAGAGCCATTATGGAACCGTACAGAGCAGTATTAGAGCCACATGGAACATTACAGAGCAAGCAGTATTAGAGTCACCTGGAACCGACAGGCAAGTTATGAGTCAACCTGAACCGTTACAGAGCAGTTATAGAGCAATATGGAACCGTACAGAGCAGTTTAGAGCCACAGTGAACGTTATAGAGCCACACAGAGCTCTATGTAGTTTGTGTAGGGGCGGTGGGGGGGGATCAGATGTTTCAAAAATGCAGAGCAGATTTGCTGCCAGGATTGAACAAATGCGGTGCACTAATATTTGATGTACAGTTGGACAATGTACAACTATCACTCATAATCATATTATTCATGGTGGATGATGAACACCCATTGCCCATGTTAATGTGAAGTACTTCCATCATATGGTTCATGGTTATCGGCCAAGTTAACTGAGGGCGTTCCAAGCCTTGACGATGTAACCAGATAATATAGATAAGAATTAGTTAGATTCGGGATTGATGAAACGATTTATTTCATTTGCAGGTTCGACACTGTGTGGGCTTCTTGCACCGGAAATACATGACCTGTATTGTCAGCCAGTAAGCTAATCATGTCATCTAAGAACCCATGTGTCCAGGGTTCTAGTGGATAGTATTAAAACCCTGCGTTCTCATTCGATGGAAGAAACAAAGAGTTTCATTGATTCAGGGATCTGGCCCTGTGCCTGGGTGGACATTGACGTGTGCTGGGCTCAGACCAGTTAGACCGATCAATAACGAGGAGGGATATGTACATCATAAGTAAAGGTCTTACTCGAATCTCTGTGCTTCTCTGCCATAACTCAGTATTTGTTGTTCTTTTTGGTGGTTCCAAAGTAAAGAGGAAGACAATGTTTCATAAAGTTAAACTTATTAAAGTTCAAAACAAAGGTAGAGAGAAAGAATTGTCTGCAGACCCACAATGCTTTGCGCGAAATACTTCCAAAATCATTCAATGGCAGGATCCCCTTTAAAACATATTGCATGACCGGGGACCTTCTCTCAACAGCAATATTAATCCAGTCCATCCTTCCAGGACTTTTAAAGCAGAAAGAATCTTTGGTTTTTAGGTTCAGGTTCTGGGAGGTGTGAAATCGGAGCCCAATATACAGTCACCAGAGGGGTTTGGTTCTTTAGAGAAACTGGGCTGAACATTTCGTTGGCTAGAGGCTCTTTATGTAAGATGGACTGTTGGTGATGGGGGTGTAGGTTGGGGGGAGGGTACGTTGGAATGGCGTACACATGGGGAGATAGAGGGAGTAAGGGATCGGGAGCTTAAAGATAATGGAGGGAGGAGAGGGGGCAGGGGGAAGCAATAGAGGCTAAGGAGGAATGTAATCCTAAGTAGGAAGTAAATCAATTGTATCTAAAATGATGTTACAAATGCAGGAGTTGGCGGAAACAATGGGGAAACTAGAACGAATAGCTTTAAAGGAAAGGTTTTGATTGTGATTGGTATTATAGAAGAGGAAGAAAAACAGGCTAAATGATCACATGACTGAGCATATTAAACCCCCATCATTATATATTTATTATTAAACCCCCATCATTATATATTTATTATTAAAACCCATCATTATATATTTATAATAAACCCACATCATTACATATTAATTATTAAACCCCCATCATCATATATTTATTATTAAACCCCATTATTATATATTTATTATTAAACCCACATCATTACATATTAATTATTGAACCCCCATCGTTATATATTTATTATAAACCGTACCATTATATATTTATAATTAAACTCCATCATTATATATTTATTATTAAACCCCCATCATTATATATTTATTATTAAACCCCATCATTATATATTTATTATGAAACCCCCATCATTATATATTTATTATTAAACCCCCATCATCATATATTTATTAGAAAACACCCATCATTATATATATATTATTAAACTCCATTGTTATATATTTATTATTAAACCCCATCATTATATATTTATTATTAAACCCCCATCATTATATATTTATTATTAAACCCCATCGTTATATATTTATTATTAAACCCCCTTCATTATATATTTATTATTAAACCCCATCGTTATATATTTATTATTAAACCCCCATTGTTATATATTTATTATTAAACCTCCATCGTTATATATTTATTATTAAACCCCCATCGTTATATATTTATTCCCCATAATGTCTGTATAACAGTTACACAGTAACATAGTATTGGAGGTTGTATAAAGACATACGTCCATCTAGTCCAACCTTTATACCCTACCTATAATGTCTGTATAACAGTTACATAGTAACATAGTATTGGAGGTTGTATAAAGACATACATCCATCTAGTCCAACCTTTATATCCTATCCATAATGTCTGTCTAACAGTTACATAGTAACATAGTATTGGAGGTTGTATAAAGACATACGTCCATCTAGTCCAACCTTTATACCCTACCCCTGTATAAGTTACATAGTAACATAGTATTGGAGGTTATATAAAGACATACATCCATCTAGTCCAACCTTTATACCCTACCCATAATGTCTGTATAACAGTTACATAGCAACATAGTATTGGAGGTTGTATAAAGACATACGTCTATCTAGTCCAACCTTTATACCCTACCCATAATGTCTGTATACAGTTACATAGTAACATAGTAAATAGTAACATAGTAACTAGGTTGAATAAAGACATTCGTCCATCAAGTCCAACCTATTCCCTTTTTTTTTTTTTTTTTTTTTAACCCTACCTAACAGTTGATCCAGAGGAAGGCAAAAAACCCCAGCTAAAAAAGGGGGGAAAAAATTCCTTCCTGACTCCAAACGGCAATCGGAAAGTATCCCTGGATCAACCAGATCTATATGCATTATACCAGTAATTCTCAATATTTTTTAGTTTTGAAACTTATCCAGCCTTTTTTAAAGTTATTCAATGAACTTGCCATTACCACCTCTGCTGGAAGACAGTTCCACAGTTCACCGTTCTCACTGTAAAGAACCTCTCCTAACTTGAAGATGAAACTTCTTTTCTTCCAACCTTAAAGGATGTCCACGAGTCCTCTGATATGACCTATTAATGAACAATGCACCAGAGAGTTCCTGTATGGGCCATTAATATATTTGTATAAGGTTATCATGTCCCCACGCAACCGCCGCTTCTCCTGTAAACCCCTAACTTGTCTAATCTGCCTGCATATTCAAGCCCCTCCATTCCCCTTATTAATTTAGTTGCCCTTCTCTGAACTGCCTCAATTTCTAAGATGTCCCTTTTGTATATGGGATTCCAAAACTGCACCGCATATTCCAAATGTGGCCTTACCAGTGCCTTGTAAAGAGGGAGAATAATATTTTTCT
The DNA here is from genome assembly GCA_019447015.1 of Hymenochirus boettgeri. Classification (NCBI taxonomy): domain Eukaryota; kingdom Metazoa; phylum Chordata; class Amphibia; order Anura; family Pipidae; genus Hymenochirus; species Hymenochirus boettgeri. The sequence continues at coordinate 29,585 of JAACNH010001276.1, forward strand.
CTCTTGATTCCATTCCCCTTTTATACAAGACAATATCTTGCTAGCTCTAGCTGTTGCTACCAGGCATTGTTTGCTACAGCTAAGTCTGTTATCTACCAGGACCCCCAAATCTTTTTCCATTTCAGATGCACTTAACACAGAGTTATTTATGGTGTAGGTGGCACAGGGATTATTAAATCCCAAATGCATCACCTTACATTTATCAACATTGAATCTCATCTGCCTTCTGCTGCCCATTTTGATAATCTATCTAGGTCTGCTTGCAGCACTTGCACATCATTGGAAGTTTCCAAAGCTCTGCATAATTTAGTGTCATCAGCAAACACAGAGACCTTGCTCTCAATGCCCCCTTCTAAGTCATTTATAAACAGATTAAACAGAAGCTATAGTAACATAGTATTGGAGGTTGTATAAAGACATAAGTCCAACTAGTCCAACCTTTATACCCTACCCATAATGTCTGTATAACAGTTACATAGTAACATATATTGGAGGTTGTAAAGACATACGTCCAACTAGTCCAACCTTTATACCCTACCCATAATGTCTGTATAACAGTTCATAGTACAATATATGGAGGTTGTATAAGATATACGTCCATCTAGTCCAACATTTATACCCTACCCATAATGTCTGTATAAAGGTTACATAGTAACATAGTATTGGAGGTTGTATAAAGACATACTCATCTAGTCCAACCTTTCCCTACCCATAATGTCTGTATAACAGTTACATAGTATGGAGGTTGTATAAAGACATAAGTCCAACTAGTTCAACCTTTATACCCTACCCATAATGTCTGTATAACAGTTACTAGTAACATAGTATTGGAGGTTGTATAAAGACATACGTCCATCTAGTCCAACCTTTATACCCTACCCATAATGTCTGTATAACAGTTACATAGTAAATAGTATTGGAGGTTGTATAAAGACATACGTCCATCTAGTCCAACCTTTATACCCTACCCATAATGTCTGTATAACAGTTACATAGTAACATAGAATTGGAGGTTGTATAAAGACAAACGTCCATCTAGTCCAACCTTTATACCCTACCCATAATGTCTGTATAACAGTTACATAGTAACATAGTATTGGAGGTTGTATAAAGACATACGTCCATCTAGTCCAACCTTTACCCTACCCATAATGTCTGTATAACAGTTACATAGTAACATAGTATTGGAGGTTGCATAAAGACATACGTCCATCTAGTCCAACCTTTATACCCTACCCATAATGTCTGTATAACAGTTACAATAGTATTGAGGTTGTATAAAGACATACGTCCATCTAGTCCAACCTTTATACCCTACCCATAATGCCTGATAACAGTTACATAGTAACATAGTATTGGAGGTTGTATAAAGACATACGTCCATATAGTCCAACCTTTATACCCTACCCATAATTTCTGTATAACAGTTCATAGTAACATAGTATTGAGGTGTTATAAGACATACGTCCATTAGTCCAACCTTTATACCCTACCCATAATAATAATAATAAGTTGATCAAAAAGAAAGCACAAAAAATATCAGTTTAGTGGTAACAATTCCTTCCAGACTTCAAATGGAAGTAAGACGAGTCCGTGTATCAACTTTATGTATTAATACCAGCAAAACAGAATCTTCTAAGCTTCCATTTCTTTTGTCACTAACAAATGAACCTGCTATAGCAACCCCACTGGATGATCTTATCAATTATCCAGCAAAAACTTTCAGTAAGGGCTAGGCTACACTATCACGCCATTTCTGCACTTGCGTTTGCGCATGTGTTTTTTCTAACATTGCAATTGCCGCAATCACCATTTTAATGCGCAATTGCATTCGATTTGGGATCTCAAAAGGGGAAAACGCATGCGCAAACGGAACGGAATCGTGTGCGATTGCGGCGCAGTGTGCCCGTGCCCTAAAAGTTCCTATCGTTAAAAATGATGCTAATTTTCCCCCAACCAATCAGATATTATTTTACATTGAAAGCTAACATCTGATTGGTTGGGGCAAAATGCACCATTTTAACAATAAGAACTTTTTGAATAACCTATTTTAAACCATACATGTGTTTATTTGAAGAAGACAAAGATTTTTATCACACCAAGGAGCATATTTATTTGTAGCGATAAGCAGATTTAGAAGCACACTAAACAACATAACCCCTTTTTTTAAGAATATCCATCCGTTTCTATCATTTACAGGGAGGTGATAACGCTTATTCCCACCTCCCGTGAATATAGAACGCCAGGGGACCTGGAACTTAAAAAAACGAGTTTAGTGTACCTTTAAGAATACCAATAAAAAAGTTGCTTTATCACCATGATTACATAGTATTGTAGGTTGTATGAAGACATACGTCCAACTAGTCCAACCTTTATACCCTACCCATAATGTCGGTTATACACAGTTACATAGTAACATAGTACATAGTAACATAGTAACTAAGGTTGAATAAAGACATTCGTCCATCAAGTCCAACCTATTCCCTTTTTTTTTTTTTTTTTTAACCACCTAACAGTTGATCCAGAGGAAGGGAAAAAACCCCAGCCTAAAAAAGGGGGGAAAAAATTCCTTCCTGACTCCAAACGGCAATCGGAAAGTATCCTGGATCAACCAGATCTATATGATTAATACCAGTAATTCTCAATATTTTTTATTAGAAACTTATCCAGGCCTTTTTTAAAGTTATTCAATGAACTTGCCATTACCACTCTGCTGGAAGACAGTTCCACAGTTTCACCGTTCTCACTGTAAAGAAACCTCTCCTAACTTGAAGATGAAACTCTTTTCTTCCAACCTTAAGGTGTCCACGAGTCCTCTGATATGACCTATTAATGAACAATGCACCAGAGAGTTCACTGTATGGGCCATAATATATTTGTATAAGGTTATCATGTCCACGCAACCGCCGCTTCTCCAATGTAAACAAGCCCTAACTTGTCTAATCTGCCTGCATATTCAAGCCCTCCATTCCCTTATTAATAGTTGCCCTTCTCTGAACTGCCTCAATTTCTAAGATGTCCCTTTGTATATGGGATTCAAAACTGCACCGCATATTCCAATGTGGCCTTACCAGTGCCTTGTAAAGAGGAGAATAATATTTTTCTCTCTTGATTCCATTCCCTCTTTATACAAGACCATATTCTGCTAGCTCTAGCTGTTGCTACCAGGCATTGTTTGCTAAGAGAAGTCTGTTATCTACCAGGACCCCCAAACTTTTTTCCATTTCGATGCACTTAAACACAGAGTTATTTATGGTGTAGGGGCACAGGGATTATTAAATCCCAAATGCATCACCTTACATTTATCAACATTGAATCTCATCTGCCCTTCTGCTGCCCATTTTGATAATTATCTAGGTCTGCTTGCAGCACTTGCACATCATGGAAGTTTCCAAAGCTCTGCATAATTTAGTGTCATCAGCAAAACAGAGACCTTGCTTCAATGCCCCCTTCTAAGTCATTTAAAACAGATAAACAGAAGTCTATAGTAACTAGGTATTGGAGGTTGTATAAAGACATAAGTCAACTAGTCCAACCTTTATACCCTAACCATAATGTCTGTATAACAGTTACATAGTAAACATAGTATTGGAGGTTGATAAAGACATACGTCCAAATAGTCCAACCTTTATACCCTACCATAAGTGTCTGTATAACAGTTACATAGTAACATAGTATTGGAGGTTGTATAAAGATATATAGTATCTAGTCCAACATTTTACCTACCCATAATGTCGTAAAAGGTTACATAGTAACATAGTATGGAGGTTGTATAAAGACATACGTCCATCTAGTCCAACCTTTATTACCCTACCCATAATGTCTGTATAACAGTTACATAGATGGAGGTGTTATAAAGACATAAGTCCAACTAGTTCAACCTTATACCTACCCCATAATGTTGTTATAACAGTTACATAGTAACATAGTATTGGAAGTTGTATAAAGACATACATCCATCTAGTCCAACCTTTATACCCTACCAATAATGTTTGTATAACAGTTACATAGTAACATAGTATTGGAAGTTGTATAAAGACATACATCCATCTAGTCCAACCTTTATACCCTACCCATAATGCCTGTATAACAGTTACATAGTAACATAGTATTGGAAGTTGTATAAAGACATACATCCATCTAGTCCAACCTTTATACCCTTTACCCTACCCATAATGTCTGTATAACAGTTACATAGCAACATAGTATTGGAGGTTGTATAAAGACATACGTCTATCTAGTCCAACCTTTATACCCTACCCATAATGTCTGTATAACAGTTACATAGTAACATAGTAACATAGTAACATAGTAACTAAGGTTGAATAAAGACATTCGTCCATCAAGTCCAACCTATTCCCTTTTTTTTTTTTTTTTTTTTTAACCCTACCTAACAGTTGATCTCAGAGGAAGGCAAAAAAACCCCAGCTAAAAGGGGGGAAAAAATTCCTTCCTGATCCAAACGGCAATCGGAAAGTTCCCTGGATCAACCAGATCTATATGCATTAATACCAGTAATTCTCAAATTTTTTAGTTTTAGAAACTTATCCAGGCCTTTTTTAAGTTATTCAATGAACTTGCCATTACCACCTCTGCTGGAGACAGTTCCACAGTTCACCGTTCTCACTGTAAAAGAAACCTCCTAACTTGAAGATGAAACTTCTTTTTCTCCAACCTTAAAGGATGTCACGAGTCCTCTGATATGACCTATTAATGAACAATGCACCAGAGAGTTCACTGTATGGGCCATTAATATATTTGTTAAGGTTATCATGTCCCCACGCAACCGCGCCTTCTCCAATGTAAACAGCCCTAAATTGTCTAATCTGCCTGCATATTCAAGCCCCTCCATTCCCCTTATTAATTTAGTTGCCCTTCTCTGAACTGCCTCAATTTCTAAGATGTCCCTTTTGTATATGGGATTCCAAAACTGCACCGCATATTCCAAATGTGGCCTTACCAGTGCCTTGTAAGAGGGAGAATAATATTTTCTCTCTTGATTCCATTCCCCTCTTTATACAAGACAATATCTTGCTAGCTCTAGCTGTTGCTACAGGCATTGTTTGCTACAGCTAAGTCTGTATCTACCAGGACCCCCAAATCTTTTTCCATTTCAGATGCACTTAACACAGAGTTTTTATGGTGTAGGTGGCAACGGGATTATTAAATCCCAAATGCATCACCTTACATTTTCAACATTGAATCTCATCTGCCATTCTGCTGCCCATTTGATAATCTATCTAGGTGCTTGCAGCACTTGCACATCATTGGAGTTTCCAAAGCTCTGCATAATTTAGTGTCATCAGCAAACACAGAGACCTTGCTTCTCATGCCCCCTTCTAAGTCATTTTAAACAGATTAAACAGAAGCTATAGTAACATAGTATTGGAGGTTGTATAAAGACATAAGTCCAACTAGTCCAACCTATACCCTACCCATAATGTCTGTTAACAGTTACATAGTAACATGTATGGAGGTTGTATAAAGACATACGTCCAACTAGTCCAACCTTTATACCCTACCCAAATGTCTGTATAACAGTACATAACATAGTATTGGAGGGTGTATAAAGATATACGTCCATCTAGTCCAACATTTATACCCTACCCATAATGTCTGTATAAAGGTTACATAGTAACATAGTATTGGAGGTTGTATAGAACATACGTCCATCTAGTCCAACCTTTATACCCTACCCATAAGTCTGTATAACAGTTACATAGTATTGGAGGTTGTAAAAGACATAAGTCCAACTAGTTCAACCTTTATACCCTACCCATAATGTCTGTATAACAGTTACATAGTAACTAGTATTGGAGGTTGTATAAAGACATACGTCCATCTTAGTCCAACCTTTATACCCTACCCAAATGTCTGTATAACAGTTACATAGTAACAATAGATTGGAGGTTGTATAAAGACATACGTCCATTAGTCCAACCTTTATACCCTACCCATAATGTCTGTATAACAGTTACATAGTAACATAAGATTGGAGGTTGTATAAAGACAAACGTCCATCTGTCCAACCTTTATACCCTACCCATAATGTCTGTATAACAGTACATAGTAACATAGTATTGAGGTTGTATAAAGACATACGTCCATCTAGTCCAAACTTTATACCCTAACATAATGTCTGTATAACAGTTACATAGTAACATAGTATTGGAGGTTGCATAAAGACATACGTCCATCTAGTCCAACCTTTATACCCTACCCATAATGTCTGTATAACAGTTACATAGTATTGGAGGTTGTATAAAGACATACGTCCATCTAGTCCAACCTTTATACCCTACCCATAATGCCTGTATAACAGTTACATAGTAACATAGTATTGGAGGTTGTATAAAGACATACGTCCATCTAGTCCAACCTTTATACCCTACCCATAATGTCTGTATAACAGTTACATAGTAACATAGTATTGGAGGTTGTATAAAGACATACGTCCATCTAGTCCAACCTTTATACCCTACCCATAATAATAATAATAAGTTGATCAAAAAGAAAGCACAAAAAATATCAGTTTAGTGGTAACAATTCCTTCCAGACTTCAAATGGAAGTAAGACGAGTCCGTTGATCAACTTATGTATTAATACCAGCAAAACAGAATCTTCTAAGCTTCCATTCTTTGTCACTAACAAATGAAACCTGCTATAGAACCCCACTGGATGATCTTATCAATATCCAGCAAAAACTTTCAGTAAGGGCTAGGCTACACTATCACGCCATTTCTGCACTTGCGTTGCGCACTGCGTTTTTTCTAACATTGCAATTGCCGCAATCACCATTTTAATGCGCAATTGCATTCGATTTGGGATCTCAAAAGGGGAAAACGCATGCGCAAACGGAACGGAATCGTGTGCGATTGCGGCGCAGTGTGCCCGTGCCCTAAAAGTTCCTATCGTTAAAAATGATGCTAATTTTCCCCCAACCAATCAGATATTATTTTTACATTGAAAAGCTAACATCTGATTGGTTGGGGCAAAATGCACCATTTTAACAATAAGAACTTTTATTGAATAACCTATTTTAAACCATACATGTGTTTATTTGAAGAAGACAAAGATTTTTATCACACCAAGGAGCATATTTATTTGTAGCGATAAGCAGATTTAGAAGCACACTAAACAACATAACCCCTTTTTTTAAGAATATTCCATCCGTTTCTATCATTTACAGGGAGGTGATAACGCTTATTCCCACCTCCCTGTGAATAATAGAACGCCAGGGGACACTGGAACTTAAAAAAACGAGTTTAGTGTACCTTTAAGAATACCAATAAAAAAGTTGCTTTATCACCATGATGGCTTTTTTATGATGCAGGCATAAAAAATAATGATGTAACATACCAATCGGTATCAGTATTTTCTTGCCTGTGACACCAGGGCCCAACAGATATTTTAGAGGATAGGGTAGATATGTCGGTGGTACTTTTTTGTGTGCGAATGACTGTGTCGAGGGGCCCCTCCTTTCCCCCACCTTTTTTTTTTTTTCCCCCCTCTCATCCCGCGTCGTGAACAGCGGGGGGCTGGGACAGAGGGGGGCCCCTGGGTCTGTGGACAGAGCTGGTGGGGCCCGGGCTTCTTGGGACAGAGGCGGGGGGCTTGGTATGGGGCGACGGAGAGCCCGGGGCATGGACAGCATGGGGGGCCTGGGTCTGACGGAGGGGGCGGCTGGAGTAGGGGAAAGGATCAGGGGACCTGGGTCTGGGACAGAGTAGGGGACTCTAGATTGTGAAGAGGGCGCTTGGGTCTGGGACAGAGTGGGGGACGCTGGGCAAAGGGGGGCGCCCTGGGCCTGGCGCAGAGGAGGCGGCCCTGGGTCTGGGAACAGATGGGGGGCTGGGAAAGAGGAGGGGCACTGGAACAGAGGTGAGCGGAACCTGGGGCCTCTCGGGACAGAGGGGGGCCCCTGGGGTGTGGGCAGGGAGGGGCCCCTCGGCTGGGAACAGAGTGGGGACACCTGGGTCTGGCACAGAGGGGGGGCCAGGGTCTGGGCAGAGGAGGGCCTGGGTCGGGACAGATGCGGGGGGCCTGGTCTACGGGACAGGAGGGGGGCTGGAGCTGTGAGCAGATGGGGGTACCTGGGATCTGAGGACAGAGTAGGGGACTCTGGATCTTGACAGAGGGGGGTCTGGTCGTCTGGGACAGGGGCCCGGGGGGACCCTGGGTCTGGGACAGAGTGGGGTTTTGGGACAGGAAGAGGGGGGCCCTGCGTACTGGCAGGGGGAATGTGGCTTGGCAGACTGGTGGGACCCGGGGGGCCTGGAGTTGGGACAGAGGGGGGGACCTGGGTCGGGACGAGGGGGGCCCATGGATTTGGGAAGATGGGGGAACCCGGGGCGTCTGGGACACTAAGAGGGAACTGTGGCCTGTGGACAGGAGGATGGAGGACTCTGGGCTTCTAGTGCCTGTTATTGTAACAGGCTAATGTTAGTTAAGGGGGAAAGTACAAGAGTGAATGTATGTGTGTATTAGCCTCTCGAGATATACCCAATACATTTATGTTATTTAGTTCAGTTCATTGCAATAGAATCCTATTATAGGGGGAATATTCAGTCTGATCCTTTAGGTTTTGAATTTGGAAACAGACAGTTACGTTGATACAATAAAGTGGAATTGATGTGACAACATACGTTGTATCCGTTATGAAGCGTCGAGTTTCTTCCCTACTATACGCTTCATATCGTACCTGGCTATACTCGCCTATCGTACCCAGTACCCGCTTAAGCTTAGTAAACTTTTATCGTGGGGTCTGCACCATGCATGATGATGATGATGTTGGGGGGCTCTACTGCCAATCTTCAGAACAACTAGCGTAAGATATTAGGGCGCATCGGTGGGCTTACTGAGCTATCGCCCTGGAAGTAGTTACAATGATTGCCTGATGAATGTTTGTTTGGTTCCAATTGAGAGTCCACTAACTTACCCCAATAGTCACCGAAATGGCCGTTACATACTGACACACATGTCACAGGCGGGCCCGTGAAACACATTGTTACGGACCTTAATCTGCAGGGAAATTATGCTCAGAAACCTGATGGGGTAGCTCCGGCTTAGGAGGATGGTCCTAAGATCATTGTAAAAGCTGCTTTCTCCCCTCGCTGGCAGTGTACTGGAGTTACAAGGTGGGCAATTGAGCATAATCAGGGTCCACCAACTCCTTCAGAGGTTCCTCAGACGTATAGCGCCTCAGACCTAAGCCCACTGATTCTGTGGTAAGGCAGGATAGGGGCCCTATCATAGTATGTGGGCCGGTCCCAGTGATTCTAAGTAACACCATCTGAACTGTAAGTCTCTCCAGCTATAGGCAGGCTCCACCCCCTCCTGCATTCCAACTCCATCCCCATTCCGTCCTTATGGCATGCACCTATCCCTGGTTAAACCGATCTACACTAGAACCGACACACACTCGAGATGGCAGGATAGTTAGGAACTTCCTATGGACGTGACGCGTATGGGTGGAGGAGGGGGGCACAGGGAACTGGCCTGTGATTCCATCCACTTGATAGGCGAATCGAAAACGGAAACAGACTCAGTAGAAAGGATTGGAACCGGACAACAGACAATGACGGGAGCCTCGGGCTGCATTCCAAACCCTATTTCCTATACCAGCAGTTTAACCAGGGTCCTATCACAGGGTCAAGATGATGCACAGACGGGCCACTCCTCCCAGATGACTCACTAGGAGGAGGGATCCAGTATGGAAAACAGGAAGTGCAAAGAACTCAACATGGGTGCTCCAGGAGCTAGGAGAATAGACACGAAATGAAGGAGTTAAGTGGAAAATAGAAGTGACCAAGGGATGAAAGAGGGGAGGTAGTACACCCCTAGGAACTTATACAGAAAAAAGGCAATTGTACCACAGTTCCCCTTAATATATTAAATCAAGACTAGATCAGGTACCGTGATTGGTGGTCTGGAGTTGGCCAGTGTGCTGATAGCTTTAAAGGCAGTCCACCCCAAATCCTCATTTTATATGCTACCTGGCCATGATGTCTATCGTGCCATAAACCAAGCAAAACCCAGTCTTAAAAATCTCGTTCAGCCAATTGTAAGTTACATACGTTTTACCCTTAACTCTTAGCAGACCAGGCAGCATCTCACGGTAATCACAGCTCGTGATGTCAATGTCATGCTGTGCCTTTGACCGCAGCTTCATTTAGGTTGGGCAGGGGCGCATCCTGTGATATAGACAAGGGTTTTATGGCAGGTCACAGGGGGCGACGAGGTGGACCCGGATGGTGGGAGGGGGGCGCACTAAGGGAGGATGAACGGATTCGGTAAAGGCCCACATAGGGACAGTGGACATTTTTCACAAGCTGGATTACAGTGAGATGTCCTGGTTTGAAAAATGTACCACATTAAAACGCGTATGTAACTATAGGGTATACCCGATTTATATGTAATACGGTGGAATAACTATACAGGGATATTATATGTACAGGGTGCTATATAACCGGAAAGTACCCAGGATATTATATGTAACGGCGTGGCTATATAGGAGATATACCAAGGATATTATATGTAACTAGGGTGGGATTTAGGCCGATGTACCCAAGATAGTATATGTAACAGGGGGTATGATATAACCGGAGATAAGTAACGGTGCACGGAGATGTACCATTATTATTACAGCGGCCGTGTGTACTAATAGTGAAGTAATCCCAGGATATATAGTAACAGGGGGCTTATATGGGAAGATACCCAGGGTATTATATGTAACAGGGTGCGCTTAAAGGAGGAAATTACCTTCAGGATTATTAAGGTCAACAGGGTGGCTATATAGGGAGATAGTGACCCAGGGTATCCTCTATGAAACACCCTCGGGTGGCATATAGGAGATAGTTACCAAGGATATCGTTATATGTAACAGCCTGTGGCTACTAGGACGAAGTACCCAGGATATTATATGTAACAGGGGTGTATATATAGGAGATCAGTCATCCGGATATTATATGTACAGGGGGCTATATAGAGCTAGTGACCCCGGCTATGATATGAGTAAACAGGGTGGCTATATAGGAGATAGGTTACCCAGGGAATATATGTAACAGCTCTCGGTGGTATATAGGAGATTGTACCCAGGGATATTATATGTAATCAGGTGCGTATTTATAGGATCGATGAGACACCAGATCCATCCGAATGTAACAAGGGTGGTTATACCTAGAGATAATACCAGGATATATATGTACAGGTTCCGGTGGGCTATATAGAGATAATATCACAGGATACCCTTTTACTTGTAACAGGGTGGCTATTGGAGATAGTACCCAGAGATATATGTAACAGGGTGGCTATATAGAGATGTACCCAGGATATTATATGTAACAGGGGGCTATACTAGGAATATCAGGATAGTATAGTACCGGCTAACGGAATAGTACCCAGGATATAAGGTAACAGGTGTGGCTATATATAGGAGATTGTAGTACCCAGGATATTCCTATGTAAACAGGTGGTTATGGAGAACCAGGAAGTATATAGAGGGGCTGCATGAGATAGGTACACCGGGATTATATATGTAACAAGGGTGGGTATATAGGATGATTAAATACCGAATGTTATAGTGAACAGGGGGTTGGCTATATAGGGAGATCGTACCCACGGTATTAATGTCCAGGTTATGGATGTAATAACATATAAGCAGGGTGGCTATATAGAGATTAGTATCCAGATGGCTATTATATGTAACAGGGTGGGCTATATAGGACGACTAGTACCACGGAATACGATATGTAACAGGGTTGGGTTTATATAGGAGATTATACCCAGGATATTATATGTAACAGTGTGGACTATAGGAGATGTTACCCACGGTATTTATAGTAACACAGGGGGCCGTATATAGGACGACTAGTACCCAGGATCTATATGTAACAGGCCGTGTGGCTATATTAGGAGATAATTACCCAGGATATTAATGTAAACGGGTGGTATACTAGGCTTTGATCGTTTACCCGGATATCATCTACTGTACCAGGGTGGCTATATAGGAGATAGTACCAAGCGATATTCGATATGCTAACAGGGTGCTCATATAGGATTGATTACTACCTAGGATATGATATGTAACTCCTCTGGTGGTATAGGGCGCATAATTACCCTGGATATTTTATGTAAACAGTTGTGGCTTCTTGGCCCATATAGGAGTTAATCCCCAGTGAATATATATGTCACCAGTGGTGCCTATTATATAGGCACCGCCTAACTTATCTACAGGCTTAGTACCTATGTCAACACAGGGTGGGCATATAGCGAGATAGTACCCGGATATTATATGTAACAGGGTGGCTATATAGAGATAGTACCCAGGATTTACTATGTAACAGGGTGGCCTATAGTAGATAGTACCCAGGGATTATATATGTAAAAGGGGGCTATTCTATTAGGACAGTCTTCCCTTCCCTTATGTACCCCAGGATACTTATATGTAACAGGCCGTGGTCTATAAGGACGACGAATATATCCAGGCTATATAGAACAGCCGGTTCGGGCTATATAGCGAGGATATACCAGGCATTTATCATGTAATCAGGGTGCGCTATAGAGGAGCTAGTACCCACCCGGAATTCCTATACTGGTAACAGTCGCGTGCTATACCTAGGAAGATAGTACACCAGGATAGATATGAGTAACAGGGTGTGCCTATATGGAGATTTTTAGTACCCAGTCGATCTTATATGTGAAAACCGGGTGGTTATGCAGCTGGTTATTCAATAAAGTTTATCGTTTAAAATGGTTGCACGACTTGTGCCCACAGCCCACTCCCAGAACTATTTAACATTTGAAAGCCAACATATGATGGTTGGGCAAAATTGACACCATTTTTACACACAGACTAAGATATTTATGACATCTCCCTTATAGATTACAAATTTTTACTAAACAAGTAAACACGTTCTTAATACATCTTACACAATCCTGTATGTCTTTATGATCAGTAGGTTCCTAGGTAGAGAAACCCGAAATATCCAGATACACAGATAGAAAAGATTAGATACCAAGAACTGTGACAGGTAATGTCTTGGACCACAATGGGAAAGCTCAGCAAGCGTCCACTTTGACATGATATTGGGGTAAGTCTCCAACCCAATGAATAGGGTGTTGGTTATTAACCGGCTGATACACTGTAGGGCGGTCCTCTCTTCATTTTTTCATCCCTGGAGCCCCCTCCCTCTTGTCATCTAGACACAGTCTCCCTATTACAATGTTAACAACTTGGCGGAAGGGTCCGTGTTTAGCCTGAAGGTACTTCCATTATTATTACACGTTTGTCTCTGCTCTGTAGAGATCTTCTGGACATTACCCCCGAAAGGCCCACAGAAACACCCTAAAATTAGAGGGGAAGAATCCAGAATTCCCACTGCATTCATATGGACCCATTAGGACGAGCTCAGCCGATCAAATGACGATAGGGGTAAGTTGAACCAATGACTAGCGTTGGTTAGGAAGGTGTTAACTGAGGGTTCTAATAATTCTATTCATGGGAGACTCACCTCTGTTTATACCTTATACACTTTGCTCTCCTAACAAGTTATACACAGGAAAGTGTCGCTGTTAGTGACGGATCTTCCCCTACAGACCATCCGTTTGCATCTGATTGGTAGGATTTCTGGGACATTAAAACCAGACACAGGACAGAAATAAAATGACGAGGAGGGAGAACCAGATATCAGATGACTCATCTGGATCCCAATGGATATAGCCCCAGCCAGGCACTTACTGACGGGGAAGTAGTTTAACAATTTATTTTGTAAAAATGTTATTTTGGTATGTCTTACTATAATCTTGTAGTTCCCACATCTTTTGGTCTCTTTAATATGGGTCCGGTGACTTTTAGTTAGATATCTTGTCTCCCTGATTCCATTAAACTATTTAAAGGAACAGCTTTCCTTCTAAAAGTGACAAGGAATAGTTGAGGTTTCCTCTGTACCGTCCCGCTTAGCCACATACAGCTAAGAGAAGATACGTAGTTAGGCGTTATACCTTTTATTGCGCTTAACTGATAACCCATTAAAATTTTGAACTATTTCCTTTAATCCTCCATACTACCACCGCTCCGAACATGGTTCCCAACCAATTCCGGTCTCACTATATTGCACCCATTCGTGTACATACACCTCTATAGTTAAGTAAAGCAGGAATCATGGGGTCCAGTACACGCTGGTGGGGGTCTGTGGATTTGAGTTAAGGTACTATATAATTACCTCCCGTTATTACCTTTTCGATCCTGTCAGTTGATCCCTGAAGACATGGAAGATAAGCCCCACAAACATTTCCCGCTCCTTTACCTCTTGTTCTGTAATTAACCTATTATCTAATGCGACATCCCAGTTTTACCTTTTTTAGTAACTCTCCTGTTAACCACTGACTGGTAATTGCCTGATGGTCATAGCGGTATAAATGTCAATTTTATAAACTACCCTGCACGCCATGGCACACATCAGATGACTTTCGCCAGTAATAATAATAACTATTTGTCCCTTTAGCATTTCTGCCAATACCACAGTCACTTACCCTATCAACACACCAGAGTGCCCGTAGGTAAAACCACGCAACGCACGTACTCTTACCTACGATGTTTACACTGTTTAGACCCCGGCATTTTAAAGGAAAGTTTCAACTTGCACCCAATAGTGACAATTTTCCTTGTACTACATTATTGATTGAAGACCCCAGGACGGTTAAGGAGCTACCCTGCTTTACCTTTTGTTCTCAATAAAATTGTTTGGTAGCCCACGGACCCACAACAGATGGGAACCCAAGCCTTACCCTTTCAGCACCTCCAGCATGGCCACCCTCTGAAATTCTTAGGACCCTCCACCCCGCCCCTTCCCTGCCTTTCTGTTCTAGTGCGGATATAGGGAATGATGTGTGTTTATACAGAACTATGAAGCCAGGGAAGTGGTTGGGACTGTCAGAGCGGCCAGCTGATTGTGTGAAAGGTAAGCTTGTTCCCATCTTCTTTCCGGCTATCCAACAATTTTGGGGGATTGAAGCATAGGAGGTCAGGGTGTAGATCCTTAACCTCCCCCAGTCTTACTGTAGTTAAAAATGTTCACTATTGCAGTGAAACTATTCCTTTAAGGGTAGGATTATTAAAATGGAATATATAGACATATGGAGTGTGAAGGTTTCATTCACCAGGTTCCGGGGACTTGTTGTATTCCAGTAGTCAAAGGGCCTTGAACGAGTTTGAAGACGTTGCTAGTCATCGACTGGCTTCTCAATTCGAAGACTTCGTACAAGACATACCCGCGGAAATTATGTACCCGGAAATATCTCCAATTCGCCATAGTGTCCAGCCAGGGTAAGGTGTGAATCCCTCTCCTTTGTCTTTTCTGCTTTCCCCGCCCCCCGCTTTTGTGATTAGTATCAGGGCTTTAAGAGGTGTTATAGCGAACGCCCAAGCAGTTAAGGTGCGCTAAACAGAATTCGTATCTATCAGAAACAACTCTCCTCGCACAAGGTTAATCTGCAGCCTTAGCCTAGTCGCTAAAACTCTTACATCCCTAACTTCTGACTACACAGGAAAGAAAGGCCCCTTAACCATCCTCAAGACAAGATTCACAGTATCACATTTACCGGCACGACTAAAGCGAAGAGGCAAAGTGGTCAATCAAACACCCCTCAGATACATGATAAGGTGACTGCTCTGATCGATTAACACACACATATGAGGCTTGTCCTTTTAACAACGGGTCCCACCAGCCGTTACACCCGAATAGATCATAGACTACTACCACAGCTTCAAACAGGATAAAGCCATTGTATCCGAGCAATGTCATATCGCCCTTACATGGGAGCGCACCATCCAGGCATACTGGGACTTCCCAAATGATCTACGACGGGGCCCACTCCACTTAGATCCTATAGTCAGCCGAATCCATAAAATCTTTTGGTAACATCAAGTGGCAAAAAATATCATGCTAACATCCACGGACTTGGTGGCCTTAGTTCTAAGCCTCCCACATCAGCACTCTCGGGATTTCACACAACAAGCTTGAAGATATAGCTAATAGGCTGGAGAAGAACCAACCTATGTTTTTTCTATTCAGTGACCATCTCTTATTCACTTGTATATTCCCCACAAGGAGGCGTTGAAATGGTGAGAACAACGGCGGGGCCAAGACCTTTCGCATTACGCAGAAATGATCCCTCACTCCCTAGAACGGCTGTGTCTCGTTGGACTTGTGCCGGATACCACATATTTCAAATACAGGGCTAAGTTCCCTATAAGCAAAAACTGGTGGGCTGTGCTATGGGATCCTTCCCGTTCAAACCCTATTGTGGCAACCTTTACATGGAGGACGCTAGAAACACCCAGGAATTTCCCTCTTAATCTTTCAGGCATCGCACCAGCAATGCCGTTAAGCATATGTTGATGACCCCAACCTGGGTTAAACTCCACCAGAAGGAAGTACCGCTTTCAACAGAACACCATTAATGCTTTTTCCGGTTGGACCAAAAACAATTCCAATTCACCAAGGCGAAAGAGACACAACACACACAAAATGCTTTTCTTGGACCTGCTTGGTAGATAGAAGGTTCAGGAAACTTGGTTTCAATGGAAGCCTAGACCCGGTTTTACCGAAAACCACACCACACAAGATAGTATTTGACTGCCTCATTGACTCCCACCACACTTTAGATCACCACAGCTGGGCGGTCATCAGACCTCTGCTACACCCAGCAGGCCGCGAACAATCCCCACTAGCACATTGCGTCGAAAGGCTAAGAAATGGAAACATCTCAGAGGACCCTAAAACCTCCCGTGGATATCCAGCTGGGCCTTTGTCCAAGAAGTAGAAGGAAAGACAAGGAACTACGAATACCAACAGTGAAAGGGGACCATTAAAGCACCAGACGGAGGTCCACGAACATGTCATCCCATTGTCAGCAGGGTCTCCGAGAAACTTAAGAAGACTGTTCAAAACAAAAATCGGTATCCCGTCCCTGCTTGTTACACCCCCGAACCAACACACTGACCTTCCCTCTTTTTGCGCAGCCTTGGCTACATCCGAAACAGACCCCAATCCCCAAAACACACGACAAAGCAGACATTCATCTCTTGCAGTGCCGCCTGCTACGTGCCCCGGATTGTTCACCATCCTATATGCGTTGCCGTGCCGTGAAGACCATGCTCTGATTTGTATGTGGGGGCGACCAACAGCAAACGCCACAAGTATGGCCAGCACCGACGAGCCCCTTCCTCGCGTCAGGACTCAGCCGTTGTATCGGTCATCATTAAGGATAACCCACCAGACCATTACTTTCTTTGCGATTGTAATGTGAAACATACTGGCGCAGGAAAACGTGCCTGGTCAAGAGGAGGTGTAAGGAGGCCCCTTAGTGAACCACAATACAGACACCAAGCTAACTAGAGGTGGGGTGGGTCCTCGCCCACCAACTGGTGCCTGCCCCATTGCTACACCCATTGCTTGCTTTTCAACCCCCTTACTCTGGGGTTCTCTACACACCTCCTAGCCCCACTCTCTAATTTCACACCCCTTGTCACACCTGGCTGTGGCTCTGCTTCAGTGGATTTTCCAGGGTACCTCATTGCCAGATTCTTGTACAAGTCATCTGAATGAGAAAGCCCGTAGATGACTAGCGAGCAACGTCCCTCAGAAAGCTACATTCCAGCCAGTTGCTTAATGGCCCTACAACACGCTACCTAGCACATATGTTTTTTCTCCCCCCTCCCCTACTATGTTATCTGTAATGACGCACAGCCATTATAGGTAGGTTATACCAGTTGGACTAGCCGGGCCCGCTATGTCTTATTACAACCTCCAATACTTGTTACCTTTTTACTGTAAATGTTCTTCCCGCCCTTTGGGAGGGTCTCAGGTGGGCCTCGATCGGACCGTATTGTCTTTTAACAACCTCCAATTACTATGTTCTATGTATGTTATACAGACATTTGGGTAGGGTCGAAAATGGGTGGACCTCCTCGATGGACGTATGTCTTGATACAACCTTTCCAATACTTGTTACTATTAACTGTTCTACAGACATTCTGGGTGGATCGAAAGGTTGGCTAGATGGATAGACATGTCTTTTATACAACTTACCCCCTCACCATACTAGTAACTACTGTAATCTGGTATACAGACCTATGGTGTCTCTAGGAGTACTAAAGGTGGACTAGATTTGGACGTTATGTCGTTATACTAACCTCCAATATATGGTACTACAGTAACTGTTACCAAAGGACATTATGGGTAGGGTATAAGGGGGACTCGATGGATATATGGTCTTTATCCAACCTCCAATACTAGTCTGACTACTGGAAAACGTTTATACAGACCATTATGGGGTAGGGTCTAATGGTAGGGACAGATGGCGCGTATGGTCCTTTATACAAACCCTCCCTCCAGTTACTATATTACTTATGTAACTGTTATATCCAGGACATTATCGGTAGGGCCCTATAAAGGTTGGACTAGATGACGTTATGCTTTATACAACCTCCCAAATAACTATGTTACTATGTAACCTTGTTATTACAGCACATTATTGGGCTAGGCGTATAAAGGTTGGACCTAGATGGACCCGTCATGTCTTTACTACAACCACCAATACTACTTGTTACTATGTAACGTTTATACAGGGGCATATTGAAGTACGGCGTACGTTACTAAAGCCGTTGGACTGTACGGTTCTCCGCTCCCCTGCCGGTTGCCCCCTTCATCCCGGCCCTCCCTTCCCTTCTGTCATGGTTTTTTTTTCCTCCAGGACGTATGCCTTTATACAACTTCACTACCTATGTACTATGTACCTTGTTATACCAGAATATTATGGGTAGCGGTATACGGTTCGCGACCGAGATGGACGTTGCTTGGACTAGACTGGACGTTTATCGGTCTGTATACCCAATCTCAATACTTGTACTATGTAAACTGTATACAGACACTTTGGGTAGGGTAGAAAGGTTGGACTAGCCTTTTAGATGGACATATGTCTTGTATGAAACTCCAATTCTCCGAGTGACTATTGTAACGCGGTATTTTTACAGATAGAGGGTGCTAGCGGTGCCCTTATAAAGGTTCGGACTGAGGGACATATGTCTTTAGCAACCTCCATCATAACTATGCTATCTATGTACGTCTATACCAGACACGTTGCCGGTACGGGCATAAAGCGGTACTAGCCCATTCTGGACGATGTTGTATATTATATCCGATTAAATGTAGCAAATGTAATTTATTTAACTGTTATTCTACATTTTCAGTGTCTATAGCAATGCAATGTTCTATATTCTATCACGACGATTACGAGATTTCCCCTATATCATCAATAAGTATTACTGCCACATATTTTTGGGGATATTGGATTCGTATCACGTAAGTTGCAGCATCCCCTAAATTGGGTCTGCCCTTTTAGGCTGGTAAGTATAAAAGTACAAAACGTGCCTGAGAAGCAGAGTAGGTTCAGCCACAAATATTCACCACATTAGCTAATAACCATTTCATACCAATTAAATAATAAAATATACCAAGTAATATTAATATTTTGCTCGCCTACTGTGTAAGTCTCTCTTGGTGTAAGTCTCCTATGATAAGTATATTATAAAGTTGTTTTTACAAACCTTTTAGTAGCAAAAGTCCATACTTCAAAACTTTTTTAGATTTATTTAAACCAGATCTGTAGATTTGTCTGAGAAATATTTGTTTGAAAAAACGTTCACTGTTCAGGTAAAGACCCGTCACTCATACACTCGATATTATAATATGCCCCTCCCCCTGAACCATTACTATGGCAAATAATATTTGTCCTGTCTCGACCCCCAGCACCCACTCTGCTATAGTGAGAGAGACTTGCAGCTCAGAGAGGACCAAAAAAGTCCATACTGAGCCGGTCTGTGCTACCTTGTTTAAAAGGAATCTCTGGCTTTATCATTAATCCTAACAATATATCACAGTGTTTAGTAAATCCGAATCCCCACCAAAATAGTGAGGTGATTTCTCATATTAGGCCAGTTGTCACAGTGATGTAAATCTATGGATATCTGTTATCTCCTTAGAGTACAGAAGTGGTTACTACTACCCACCACCACCACGTGATTGCTGGGGGTATAAGGCGGGACCGGTGTCTTGTTATAGCACAGCGCTGGCGTCATTTTTATCCCTTTCGTCTTCCATTTTCAGTTTCACCACACGCCACTGCTGGGGGGGGCGGTTGCTGACTGTGCTGTAGCACCTGTAGTGTACATAACGGAATCAATTAATTCCTGCCTACACGGTCAGACCTTGGCTGCCTTATGCTGACCACCGTGATGGTGAATGTGGTGGGCGGACGCCAAGTCGAAGAACTGCTGCCTTGTGAGACTGGTTCTGTCTGCAGGTCTTGTTGTCCGGTAATTCAGACTGCCTGAGTTGCGTCAGTGTGACTGCTGCCATTGGCACCTTGGCAATACTTTTGTTTATTGTGCCAGTTTGTGTTACACATCCACGTTCACTTCCCAATCCGAGTCCAGGACTCTCTCGTAAAGTTAGGACGCTCCTACTATTAATACATCTAATAGGCCTGGCGACATGACACCCATCCACTTTTACAGAGCTTAGACAGACCAAGCATGCGATTAATTCATGAAAGACCCAGAGCTAGACTAGAAGACAGACAGATGATAGATAGACGGGACAGAGTAGATAGACCGAGATAGATATAGAAGACAGCAGATAGATATAGACAGACCGTATTCTTAGCTAGACCGCCAGAGAGATAGTATGAGACAAGACAGAGATTAGATGACAGGACAGAGATAGTAGAAAGAGATAGATAGAAGACAGGATAGACAGAAAGAGATAGAGAGGACGACAGAGATGATATCGACAGACAGACAGAGACAATCAGACTAGAGATAGCTAAATACATAGACTTATAAAGATAGAGATATAGATAACACCCAGACTTCAAGATGATAAAGAAATATAGCCATTAGATAGTACAGACAGATGAGATGGCACAGACTAATCCGCATGAATGACCTAGATTAGTAGACTACGATCGCGAGAGACCGATTAAAGATACTAGGAACGAGAGCTAGATAACTGGAGAGATTAAGCTATACTTCTATTCTCTATACAACCTCCTGTCTAGTTCCATTTCTCTATCGTTCTAACTTTTCTGTCTATCTGTCTACCCCTATGTAGATAGACAGGATATCCGTATGATGGGATGGATAAAGGAAAGACTTTAGATAGAGGGACGCCTAAGGTACCACTATTATTTAGCATAAGACTGATATATATATAGAGATTATTACTCTATTCATTCTCTATTGTTCTATCTTCTCTATCTTATATAGTAATCTATCTTTCCATTCTCTGTTGTCTACATCTATCTCTATATGTTAGATATCGACTTCTATTTCTCTGTGGCTTGGTACTCTAGATCGCTCTATTATCCGCCTATCTATTTTTATCAATCCGTTATATCCCATCTCTTATCTTTCTTAACTCTTGTCTCCGTCTATTCCCCCTGTCTACACGAGTAGATAGACATGCGATAGATAGCTACGGCTGGATTGTTAAAGGACAGTTTTATCTGCTAGAGGGAAAGGATCTCTAGGACCGATATATAATAGGAGTGATATATAGATATCATTCCATGTCTCTGTTTACTCTACTCGCTATTATCTAGAGAGATTATAATGGTAGTTCTTTTCTTCCAGATCTGAGCTTGTAGTGGAAGTTGCTAGTTCCAAAAATCTTGAATGCACCCTTACCCTCCCACCCCAGTTCAGTTGTATACTGTTCCGGGCTCTCATCATTACCAGTAAAGTGGGTTGCTTCGCCGTTGGCGAATTGTGCCCTGTCCGTGCCAGCATGTGACGGTTAAGCATTACGTGCCCTCTCACCCATCTCGGCACAAACGCCGCGCTCCCATTAACTGAGACGGGCGCGCCGGCCTGACGTCACTAATCTGGCGCGGTGCCAATGAATTCCGGACAGGCGACATGCGCCAGTCCCACAGGGCCGAATCCGATTCGTGCGGCGCCAGAGTGCCTCCAGTATTAGTATTGTGACTCGAGCTATAAACCGAGTCGAGAGTTTTCAGGCTGATTTTTTACATACTGACCCAACTCTGTTTTTTGATACTCGTAGTCTATACGGGAACTATTCATATCTGGGTTTTTTTCTGGTAATTATAGTCAAGGTGGGGGTGTTAGGGAGAAGGGCAGTTTGGGGTCTGGCTTGGAATGGGGCCCCTAGCAATAATCTTGCTCGGGTGGCCCCAATGATTTATACGGTAATCTGCTCTGCTGTCAAGTTTTGTCTATCTATGATACTGACCCTAACAGGCTGTCTGCGGGTATGTCAGCGCATATGTGACCGATGCAAAAAGCTTCTTTAGGACATCATTTTCTGTAGGAGGGTCTCCAGTCAAATGTTTTTCTATAAAGCAGGATTCTCATAATACGCCATAGGCAATAAGCTGTTACAATTCTACTTACTGTAGATTCTCTTTAGAATTACAAACTTCACCTTGCCTGAGTTTCTATCTCAACTGTAAAGACTATCTAATAGGGGGAGTTGGGTCACGTATCATTATCGATGGATGCCAGCGAAGTTGTACAGCTCCCACTCGCCACAGCCAGCAGCCATCTCTCACAATATCACAACTACCCCCCACTCCCAACAAACCCCCCATTGGTTATCTGCTTATCACTACTTCACAATGTATTACTGTGTAGCAGAGTAGGGGACTCTGGATCTGTGACAGAGGGGGGTCTGGGTCTGGGACAGAGGGGGTGGGACCTGGGTCTGGGACAGAGGGGGGTCTGGGACAGAGGGGGGCCCTGGGTCTGGGACAGGGGGCTGGGTCTGGGACAGAGGGGGGCCCTTGGTCTGGGACAGAGTGGGGGACCCTGGGTCTGGGACAGAGGGGGGACCCTGGGTCTGGGACACTAAGAGGGAACTGTGGCCTTGGGACATGGAGGATGGAGGCACTCTGGGCTTCTAGTGCCTGTTATTGTAACAGGCTTAATGTCTAGTAAGGAAATGTAAATAGTGAATGTAATTTGTTTATTAGACTCTCTAGATATTACCCACTGCTGTGGATGCTCCAGACAAATCCATTTCCTTGCATTGTAAATGAATTTCTTTGTGAAAATTCCCAAACCTTTTCCTGACAGGGGGAATGTATTGGGATCAGTAAATATCCAATAGGATTTTAACAAAATATAGAATTATTATGGGCGGTTACATCTTCATCCAATCCAAATCCTTCTCATGTTAGTGAATGAAAGTCCTAGTGTATAAATAAGAAAGACAGGAGACCCTTCAGAGATCTCTAATGTAGAGAAATCCTGGACGTAGCAGATCACAAGGGATCCCAACGATATAACAGGGTAACTACCGTATATACTCGAGTATAAGTCGAATTTTTCAGGCTTTAAAGTTAGCCTGAAAACCTATCCTCGACTTATACTTGGGTCAAGTCCTAATTTAGATGCAAATTCTGCAATTACAGATAGTAACCAGTAGGTGGTGCTGTGTTAACCTGCATAGAAAGTTACAGGAGCTGATCTGCCTTTACACTTCCTGCTTCCTGCAGTCTGGCTGCTGGACTCACTCAGCACTGCCACTGCTCATCTGGATGCTGTAAATCTGATGGGTCTCCTCAGTTTGGGGCTAAAAAACAGCTGCTAGTTCAATACAAATGACAGCTTGAAACTACAACTCTCAGTGACATTTTTAACTATTGGGGTCAGAGAGCCCTTTACTATATGGGGGTCAGAGGGCCCTTTACAATATGGGGTCAGAGGGCCCTTTACTATATGGGAGTCAGAGGGCCCTTTACAATATTGGGTTCAGGAGAATTGTAAATGATAGTAAGCTTAATTAAAAGTTTACTGAACATTGCCACTCCACATGTTTAGAAACTGAAACTCCCAGCAACAAAGCATGCTGGGAGTTGTAGTTTCCAAACATCTGGAGTGCAAAGGAATTAGAGGTTACTGGTACTGGATTTGGCTATTACTCTATGGGATTCATGTATGGGAATTCTGCTTAAAAACAGAACACAGGATCAGAAGGCAGTAGTGGTAATAATTGCTACCCTCAACTTATACTCGAGTCAATCAGTTTTTACAAATTTTTCAGGTAAAAATAGGTACCTCGATTTATCCTCGGATCGACTTATACTCGAGTATATATGGTATGTTTGATGGGCACTTTATAATATTTATGTTTAAACATTTTATAGGATTAGTTTGTAATGAATTGTTTGTTAGTTTTCCTTATAATAAAATATAAATAGTGAATGTAATTTGTTTATTAGACTCTCTAGATATTACCCAATACATTTCTGTTATTTAGTTCAGTTCATTGCAATAGAATCCTCATTATAGGTGGGAATATTTCTAGTTCTGATCCAGTGTTTTGATATATTAACAGACATACAGATTGATACATATTAAAGGGGAAATGTGATGTGAACATAGTTTATCCTTTATGAAGGTCGAGTCCCTACTATAAACTTCATCTACCTGCTATCTCGCTATGTACAGTACCAGCATTAAGCTTAGTAAATACATTTTATCATGGGGGCCTGACCCATGATGAATGATGTGTATGGGTGGCTATGCCCATTTCAGACAACTATCGGTAAGTATATGGGCGCTCGGTTGGGCATTACTGATTATCCGCCCTGGAAGGTTTACAATGATGCCTGATTGAATGGCTGTTTTGGCCAATTTAGAGTCCATACACTTACCAATAGTGACCGAAATGGCCGTTCATCCTGAACACATGTCACAGGTCGGGCCCCGTGAACGCATTGTGTACGGACCTTAATCTGCATGGAAATTACTGATCAGAAACTGAGGGGTGGGAGGATGTCAGATTCCATTGTAAAAGCTGCTTCTCCCCCTCGCTGGCAGTGTACTTGGAGTTACACAGGTGGGCAATGGAGATAAAGGGTCCCCATCTTCAGATGTTTCCTATGTAACGTATAGCCTCCTCCCAGAAAGCCCCTGTGGATAAGGCATGGATAGGGGCCCTATCATAGTATTGCTGGGGGCCCCAGTGATTCCTAGTTACACCACTGAACTGTAAGTCTCTCCCTGCTCCCAGTGATTCCTAGTTACACCACTGAACTGTAAGTCTCTCCCTGCTCTAGGCAGCTCCCCCCTCCTGTCCATCCACTTAGTGCAAAGAACTAACATGGCTGCTCCCAGGAGCTGAGAATAGACACAAAATCAAGTGAGTTTAAGTGAAATAGAGTGACCAATGGGATCTGATTGGTCGGGGCAAAATTAGCACCATTTTAAACGATAAGAACTTTTATTGAATCTCCCTTATTATAATTACTAACAATAAACATTTTCTTGTTCCCATCTTTACACAACCCTGTCTGTTTATTATCAGTAGGTTTCCTAGATAGAGAACCAGAAATATCCCAGATAAAGATAGAGAAAGAAGAACCAGACTGGGAAGATCATCTGGACCCAATGGAAAGATCATCAGTTCCACTTGGAAGAACCAGAATCTACTGATCATCTGGACCCAATGGAAAGCTCAGCAGGTCCACTTACTGATAGTGGTAAGTAGTTAATTCTGCATTATTATCCCTCCTATTGTATAAAAATATTTATATCTTTACAGAGATTACATTGAGGTTTTAGGAGCTACCAATGTGATAGGGTATATTATATATTATATAGCTACAGGTGTGCTGTTCCAATCACCCACCTATCTTTTATATTAGATAGGCATTCGGTCGGGACACAGCGCCATCTCAGGGAGGTGGGAATAACACTTTGTTCACACTGTGAGTTTTTTAACGCAGTGGAACATCGGTTTGTGATTTAATGTAATGTTCCACTGTTAACGCACAACAATGGATATTATTTTTTTTTTTTGTTCATTAGTTTTTATTGAATAAAAGGTGAAAATGAAAAACATTTATAGTGTACAGATACTTTTTTTTCTTTTTTTTTTTTTTCCTTCCCTTTTTTGACAACATTCATTTGTGTTAACAACAGGCAGTATAAATTGACAGTGCATAAATATAGGCTTTGCTGTGGATAACATTTAGATACTGTGGTTTAATACTGATACACACACACATATATATGTCTACACACACACATATATACACTGATACACACACATATATATATCTATACACACACATATATATACTGATACACACACACATATATATACTGATACACACACACATATATATACTGATACACACATATATATATATCTATGGTATTGATGAATTAATTTTGTGTAAGAAGGCTGGGGTGGTGTACCAGTCATACATGATTTTGTATGTTTTTTCTTTCAAGACCATGTTTGAGGAGAATGATGATGATTGTTTGTAGATTGACGTCCATTGTGAGTCAGGTAGCGTTTGTTGGAGTCTCGTCTCCCGCTTAATTATCGTTGGGGATTTAGTGGTTTGTGTGTCATGCCAGATTAGTTTATATAACGTTGATATTGTGTTGTTTGAAGAATGTATCTTGGCGCTAAGGATTTGGAATTGTGTGGGGTTTTGGGGAGTACCTTTGTTTATTGTGGTTCTAGCGTAGTTACTTAGGCGGGTGTATGCATACCATTTGTTTTCAGGGAGCTTAAATTTAGATGTTGCTTCTTCCCATGTCATAAGGGTTTCCTGTTGATGGTATATGTCACTTATCTTGGTAATTCCTTTTTCAGCCCAGTAGTTCATTTCTTTTTTGTATTTTGTCCTAACAAGAAGTATGGGGTTTTGAAGAAAGGGAGGTAGGGAGAAGGGTTGCGGGTGAGGTCATGTTTTCGGTTGCTTATATCCCAGATTTGTAATGAAGCTTGGATTGTTGAGTATTTTGGTTCTTTGTATTTTGGTCGGTCCGCGGGCTTAACCCATAAGATTGATGAGGAGTGACGGGGATCCCACCTCCCCCGCACCCCAGATCCATTGTGTGATTTGCGAAAGGCGTGCAGCTTTATAATATCTGTGCGTTAATGCTCCAAAGTGCTGCATGCAGTGTATTTTAAAAACGCATCACATCTCAGCAGTGCAATGTGAATGGCACCATTGACTAATATTGCCACAGGCATTACTGTTTGAGGCTCAAGCAGGAGAGTGCACGGAACTCACAAGATTTACTGTTTGAGGCTCAAGCAGGAGAAAGCAGAGGAAATCTCAGAGGGGCGGAGCTTAACTTTCAGCAAACCAGTAACAAGATGGCAGTAACTTTCCAGGCACATGCGAACTATTAGGTAGGGTTAAAAAGAGTGTGGAGGTTGTTGGATTGGATGTCTTTATACAACCTCCAATACTATGTTACTATGTAACTGTTATACAGACATTATGGGTAGGATATAAAGGTTGGACTAGACGGACGTATGTCTTTATATAACCTCCAATACTATGTTACTATGTAACTGTTATACAGACATTATGGGTAGGGTATAAAGGTTGGACTAGATGGACGTATGTCTTTATACAACCTCCAATACTATGTTACTATGTAACTGTTATACACCACATATACAGACAGTATGAAGAATAAGAAGAAAAACAGTATAAAGAAAAGTTATGTTTTGTGATCTAGAATGGAAAACGTAATGACATCGTATATAAATATACA
>JAACNH010001276.1:57418-86611 GCA_019447015.1 Hymenochirus boettgeri
TAGATGGACAAGAGAGAAATAGATAAGATAGTCAGGTAGGTAGATGGACAAAGAGAGAAATAGATAAGATAGACAGGTAGGTAGATGGACAAGAGAGAAATAGATAAGATAGTCAGGTAGGTAGATGGACAAAGAGAGAAATAGATAAGATAGACAGGTAGGTAGATGGACAAAAGAGAGAAAGTAGTAAGAGAGACAGGTAGGTAGATGGACAAAGAGAGAAAAGAATAAAAATGACAGGTAGGTAGAATGGACACGAGAGAAATAGATTAAGATAGCCAGGAGTTAGATGGACAAAGAGGGGAGAAATAGATAAGATAGACAGGTAGGTAGATGGCACAAAGAGAGAAATAGATAAGAAGACAGGAGGGTAGAAGATGGACAAAGAGAGAAATAGAGTAAGCTAGACGGTAGGGAGATGGACAAGAGATGAAATAGATAAGATCGACAGGTAGGTAGATGGACAAAGAGATAAATAGATAAGATTAGCAGGTAGGTAGAGGACAAAGAGAGAAAAGATAGATAGTCCAGGTAGGTAGGAGGACAAAGAGATTGAAATAGATAAGTTAGTAGGTAGGTAGATGGAACAAAGAGATGATAAATAGATAAGTAGACGGTAGTAGATGGACAAAAGAAGAAATAGATAAGCTCGACAGGTAGGTAGATGGACAAAGAGAGAAATAGATAAGATAGTCAGCGGTAGGTAGATGGACAAAGAGATAAAAGATAAGATAGACAGGTAGGTAGATGGGACAAAGAGATAAATCGAATAAGTAGTCAGGTAGTAGATGGACCAAAGAGGAAATAGATAAGATAGACAGGTAGGTAGATGGACAAAGAGAGAAATAGATAAGATAGTCAGGTAGTAGTGGACAAAGAGAGAAATAGATAAGATAGACAGGATACGGAGACTGCGACAACGAGAAACTAGAA
Source organism: Hymenochirus boettgeri (assembly GCA_019447015.1). Classification (NCBI taxonomy): domain Eukaryota; kingdom Metazoa; phylum Chordata; class Amphibia; order Anura; family Pipidae; genus Hymenochirus; species Hymenochirus boettgeri. Next base: position 58,352 of record JAACNH010001276.1, read on the forward strand.
AGATAGTCAGGAGGTAGATGGACAAAGAGAGAAAAGATAAGATAGACAGGTAGGTAGATGGAGAAAATAGAAAGATAGTCAGGAGGTAGATGGACAAAGAGGAGAAATAGATAAGATAGACAGGTAGGGTAGATGGACAAAGAGAGAAATAGATAAGATAGACAGGTTAGGTAGATGGACCAAAGAAGAGAAAATAGATAAGATAGTCAGTAGGTAGATGGACAAAGAGAGAAATAGATAAGATAGACAGGTAGGTAGATGGAGAGAAATAGATAAGATAGTCAGGTAGGTAGAGGACAAAGAGAGAAATAGATAAGATAGACAGGTAGGTAGATGGACAAAGAGAGAAATAGATAAGATAGTCAGGTAGGTAGATAAGATGGACAAAGAGAGAAATAGATAAGATAGACAGGTTAGTAGATGGACCAAAGAGTGAAATCGATAAGATAGACAGGGTAGGTAGGAACGGACAAAGAGATAAGAGATAAATAGATAAGATAGTCAGGGTAGGTAGAGGACCAAGACGAGAAATGATAAGATATTCAGGTAGGTAGATGGACAAGAGAGAAATAGATAAGATAAGGCAGGTAGGTAGATGAACAAAGAGAGAAATAGATAAGCATAGACAGGTAGTAGATGGACAAAGAGAGAAAATAGATATAAGATGGACAGGTAGGTAGATGGACAAAGAGAGAAATAGATAAGATAGTCAGGTAGGTAGAGGGACAAAGAGAGAGAGGACATAGATAAGATAGTCAGGTAGGTAGAGGAACAAAGAGAGAAATAGATAAGATAGACAGGTAGGTAGATGGACAAAGAGAGAAATAGATAAGATAGACAGGTAGGTAGATGGAGAGAAATAGATAAGATAGACAGGTCGGTAGATGGACAAAGAGAGAAATAGATAAGATAGACAGGTAGGTAGATGGACAAAGAGAGAAATAGATAGATAGACAGGTAGGGAGAGGACAAAGAGAGACATAGATAAGTATAGTCAGGTAGGTAGATGGACAAAGAGAGAAATAGATAAGATAGTCAGGTAGGTAGATGGACAAAGAGAAATAGATAAGATAGACAGTAGGTAGATGGACAAAGAGAGAAATAGCTAAGCATAGGACAGGTAGGTAGATGGGACAAAGCAGCAAATAGATAAGATAGACAGGTAGGTAGATGGAAAAAGAGAGAAATAGATAAGAGACAGGTAGGTAGATGCGACAAAGAGAGAATAGATAAGAGACAGGTAGGTAGATGGACAAAGAGATAATAGATAAGATAGTCAGGTAGGTAGATGGACAAAGAGAGAAATAGATAAGATAGACAGGTAGGTAGATGGACAAAGAGAGAAATAGATAGATAGACAGGGTAGTAGGATGGACAAAGACGGAGAAAATAGATATAGATAGACAGGTAGGTAAAGAGGGACAAAGAGATAAATAGAGAAGATAGCACAGGTAGGAGATGGGACACAAGAAGACACAAAGAAGAAATAAGAAATAGATCAAGATAGACAGGTAGGTTAGATAGACAAAGAGAGAAATAGATAAGATAGACAGGTAGGTAGATGGGCAAAAGAAGATAAATAGATAAGATAGACAGGTAGGTAGATGGAGAAGGGAAATCGATAAGGATATAGACAGGTAGGTAGATGGACAAAGAGGGAGAAATAGAAAGATAGACAGGTAGGTAGATGGACCACAGATGGAGAAATAGATAAGAGTAGACGGTAGGTAGATGGACAAAGAGAGAAATAGATAAGGACAGGTAGGTAGGTAGATGGACAAAGAGAGAAATAGATAAGAGACAGGTAGGTAGATGGACAAAGAGATAATTAGAGAAGCTAGTCAGGTAGGAGATGGACAAAGAGAGAAATAGATAAGATAGACAGGTAGGTAGAGTGGACAAAGAGAGAAATCCGATAAGATAGGACAGGTAGGTAGATGGAACCAAAGAGAGAAAATAGATAAGATAGACAGGTAGGTAGATGGACAAGAGATAAATAGATAAGATAGACAGGTAGGTGAGGACAAAGAAAGAAATAGATGAGGATAGACAGGTAGGTAGATGGACAAAGAGAGGAAATGGATAAGATAGACAGGAGGTAGATGGGCAAAGAGATAAATAGAAAGATAAGACAGGTAGGTAGATGGAGAGAAATAGATAAGATAGACAGGTAGGTAGATGGACAAAGGGAGAAATAGATTATAAGATAGAAGGTTAGGTAGATGGACAAAGAGAGAAATAATAAGAAGACAGGTAGGTAGCATGGACAAAGAGAGAGGAAAAGATAAGAGACAGTGTAGGGTAGATGGACACAAGAGATAAATAGATAAGATAGTCATGTAGGAGATGGACAAAGAGCTCAAATAGATAAGATAGACAGGTAGGTAGATGGAGAGGAAATAGGATAGATAGAAAGGTAGGTAGATGGAGACAAAGAGATAAATAGCATAAGATAGAACGGTAGGTAGATGGACAAAAGATAAATAGATAAGATAGACAGGTAGGGAGATGGGACAATGAGGAGAAAGAAATAGCATAAGATAGAAAGGTAGGTAGATGGAGCGAAATAGATAAGATAGACAGCGTCGGTAGATGGACCCAAGAGAAAATAGATAAGATAGTCAGGTATGGTAGACTGGACACAAAGAGAGAAATAGATAAGTAGTCAGGTAGGTAGAGTACAAAGAGAGAAATACGATAGATAGACAGGTAGGCAGATGGAACAAAGAGAGAAATAGATAAGATAGAAGGTAGGTATGGAGAGAGAGAAATAGATTAAGATAGTCAGGTAGGTAGATTGACAAAGAGAAATAGATAAGATAGGACAGGTAGGTAGATGGACAAAGAGAGAAAGAGATCAAGATAGACAGGTAGGTAGATGGAACAAAGAGAGAACTAGATAAGCTAGACAGGTAGGTAGAGGACCAAGAGAGCACTAGATAAGATAGACAGGTAGGTAGATGGACAAAGAAAGAAATAGATAAGATAGACAGGTAGGTAGATGGACAAAGAGAGAAATAGATAAAGATGACAGGTAGGTAGATGGGCAAAGAGATAAATAGATAAGATAGACAGGTAGGTAGGAGTGGAGGAGAAAGAGATAAGATAGACAGGTAGGAGTAGATGGGCACAAAGAGAGAAATAGATAAAGATAGACAGGTAGGTAGATGGACAAAGAGAGAAATAGATAAGAGACAGGTAGGTGGTAGTATGGACTAAGACGGAGAATAGATACGAGAAGGTAGGTTAGATGGACAAGAGATAAATAGATAAGATCGGTCAGGGTAGGGAGTGGACAAGAGGAAAATAGATAAGATTAAGGACAGGTACGGTAGAGGAGAGAAATGAAATAGAATAAGAAGACAGGTAGGTAGAGGGACAAAGAGATAAATAGAACGATAGACAGGTAGGAGAGGACAAAGAGATAATAGATAAGGATAGACGGTAGGTAGATGGACAAAGAGAGAAATAGATAAGATAGACAGGTAGGTAGGATGGAGAGGAAATAGATAAGATCGACAGGTAGGTAGATGAGAGAAATAGGCTAAGATAGACAGGGTAAGTAGATGGACAAAGAGAGAAATAGATAAGATAGTCAGGTAGGTAGATGGACAAAGAGAGAAATAGAATAAGATAGTCAGGTTAGGTAGAGGAGAGAAATAGATAAGAAGTACAGGTAGGTAGATGGACCAAAGAAGAAAAGAGAGAAATAGATAGATAGGCAGGTAGGTAGATGGGACAAAGGGAGCAATAGTATAAGATGGTCAGGTCGGTAGATGGACAAAGAGAGAAATAGTAGATAGAAGGGGTAGGTAGATGGACAAAGAGATAAATAGATAGTAGTCAGGTAGAGTAGGTTGAGCTGGAGGAAATAGATAAGATTAGACAGGTAGGTAGAGGACAGAGGCATTAGTAAGATAGACAGGTAGGTAGATCGGACAAAGAGAAATAGATAAGATTAGTCAGGTAGGTAGATGGGACAAAGAGATAAATAGATAAGATGTCAGGTAGTAGATGGAGAAATAGCTAAGATAGACAGGTAGGGTAGATGGATACAAGAGGAGAAATAGAGAAGATAGTCAGGTAGGTAGATGGACAAAGAGAGAAATAGATAAGATAGACAGGTAGGTAGATGGACAAAGAGATAAATAGATAAGATAGTCAGGTAGTAGGTAGATGGACCAAAGAGAGAAATAGATAAGATAGTCAGGTAGGTTAGATGGACAAGAGAGGAAATAGATAAGATTAGCTCGGTAGTAGATGGAAAAAAGAGAGAAATAGATAAGATAGACAGGTAGGTAGATGGACAAAGAGAAAATAGATAAGATAGTCAGGTAGGTAGATGGAGAGAAATAGATAAGATAGACAGGTAGGTAGATGGACAAAGAGAGAAATAGATAAGATAGTAGGAGGTAGATGGACAAAGAGAGAAATAGATAAGATAGACAGGTAGGAGATGGAGAGAAATAGATAAGATAGACAGGTAGGTAGATGGACAAAGAGAGAAATAGATAGATAACAGGTAGTAGGTAGATGCGACAAAGAGAGAAAGAAAAGAATAGATAAGATTAGTCAGGTAGGTAGATTGGACAAAGAGTATAAATAGATAAAGATAGTCAGGTAGGTAGATGGACAAACGAGCAGAAAGAGAATAGAATAAGATAGACAGGGTAGGTAGATGGAGAGAAATAGATAAGATAGACAGGTAGGTAGATGGAGAGACATAGAATAAGATAGACAGGTAGGTAGATGGACAAAGAGAGAAATAGATAAGATAGTCGGTAGGTAGATGGACAAAGAGATAAATAGATAAGATAGATAGCAGGTAGGTAGATGGACAAAGAGAGAAATAGATAAGATAGGTAGGTAGATGGAGAGAAATAGATAAGATAGACAGGTGTGTAGGTAGATGGAGGAGAAGAGAAATAGATAAGATAGCACGGTAGGTAGATGGACAAAGAGAGAAATAGATAAGAGACAGGTAGGTAGATGGACAAAGAGAGAAATAGATAAGAGACAGGTAGGTAGATGGACAAAGAGATAAATAGATAAGATAGTCAGTAGGTAGATGGACAAAGAGAGAAATAGATATATAAGAGACAGGTCGGAGATGGAGGAGACAGAAATAATAAGATAGACAGGTAGGTAGATGGACAAAGAGATAAATAGATAAGATAGACAGGTAGGTAGATGGACAAAGAGATAAATAGATAAGATAGACAGGTAGGTAGATGGGCAATGAGAGAAATAGATAAAGATAGACAGGTAGGTAGATGGAGAGAAATAGATAAGATAGACAGGTAGGTAGATGGACAACAACGAGAGAAATATGAGAAGAATAGTGCAGGTAGGTAGATGGACCAAAGGAGAAATAGATAAGGGGATAGTCAGGTGGTAGATGGACAAAGAGAGAAATAGATAGATCGAGCAGTGAGGGTAGGTAGATGGAGAGAAATAGATAAGATAGTCAGGTAGGTAGATGGACAAAGAGAGAAATAGATAAGATAGACAGGTAGGTAGATGGACAAAGAGGGAAAGAAAAGATAAGTAGACAGGTGGTAGAAGGACAAAGAGAGAAATAGATTTAAGATAGAACAGGAGGTAGATGGACAAAGAGAGAAATAGATAAGATAGACAGGTAGGTGATGGACAAAGAAAAGAAATAGATAAGAGAGACAGGGGAGGTAGAGGGACAAAGAGAGAAAATAGAAGAAGATAGAACAGGTAGGTAGATGGGCAAAGAGATAAAATAATAAGATAGAAGGTAGGTAGATGGAGAGAAATAGATAAAATAGACAGGTAGGTAGAGGGAACAAAGAGAGAAATAGATTAGATGACAGGTAGGTAGATGGTGGACAAAGATGAGGAAATAGATAAGAGACAGGTAGGTATAGAGGGACCAGAGAGAATAGATAAGAGACAGGTAGGTAGATGGACAAAGAGATAAATAGATAAGATAGTCAGGTAGGTAGATGGACAAAGAGATAAATAGATAAGATAGACAGGTAGGTAGATGGAGAGAAATAGATAAGATAGACAGGTAGGTAGATGGACAAAGAGATAAATAGATAAGATAGACAGGTAGGTAGATGGGGACAAAGAGATAAATAGATAGATAGGACAGGTAGGTAGATGGACAAAGAGAGAAATAGATATGAGGAAATTAGATAGATAGACAGGTAGGTAGATGCGAGAGAAATAGATAAGATGGAAGGTAGGTAAGATGGCGAGAAGAAGAGAAATAGATAAGATAGGACAGGTAAGCAGAGGAAAGAGAGAAATAGCTAAGAGAGGTCAGGTAGGTAGATGGACAAGAGAGAAATAGAAAGATTAGTCAGGTCGGTAGATGGCGAGAAATAGTTAAGATAGACAGGTTAGGTAGAGGACAAAGAGAGAGAGAAATAGATAAGATAGTCAGGTAGGTAGCTGGACAAGAGCGAAATAGATAAGATGGTCAGGTAGGTGATGGACAAAGAGAGAAATATATAAGGATAGGACAGGTAGTAGATGGACAAAGAGATAAAAGATAAGATAGTAGGAGGTAGATGGAGAGAAATAGATAAGATAGACAGTAGGTAGATGGACAGAGAGAAATAGATAGATAGACAGGTAGGTAGATGGACAAAGAGAAATAGATAAGATAGTCAGGTAGGTAGATGGACAAAGAGATAAATAGATAATTGATAGTTCAGGTAGGTAGATGGAGAGAAATAGATAAGATAGACAGGTAGGTAGATGGATATAAAGAGAGAAATAGATAGATAGTCAGGTAGGTAGATGGAAAAGAGAGAAATAGATAAGATAGACAGGAGGTAGATGGACAAGAGATAAATAGATAAGATAGTCGGTAGGGTAGGTAATGGACAAAGCAGAGAAATAGATGAAGTATAGTCAGGTAGGTAGAGATGGACAAAGAGAGAAATAGCTAAGTAGTCAGGGTAGGTAGTGGACAAAGAGAGAATAGATAAGAAGTCAGGGTAGGTAGATGACAAAGAGATAAATAGATAAGATAGGTCGGTAGGTAGATGGAGAGAAATAGATTAAGATAGACAGGTAGGTAGCTGGACAAGAGAGAAATAAGAATACAGAGAGCAGGTAGGTAGATGGCCAAGAGAGAAATAGTAAGATAGTCAGTAGGTAGATGGAGAGACATAGATAAGATAGACAGGAGGTAGATGGACCAAAGAGAGAATAGATAAGATAGACAGGGTAGGTTATGCTGGGACAAAAGAGAAATAGATAAGAGATAGTCAGTAGTAGAGGACAAGAGAAAAATAGATAAAGAATAGTCAGGTAGGTAAGGGACAAAGAGAGAATTAGATAAGATAGACAGGTAGGTAGAGGAGAGAAATAGATTAAGATAGACAGGTCGGTAGATGGAAGAGAAAAGATAAGATAGACAGGTAGGTAGCTGGACCAAAGAGAGAACATAGGATAAGAAGTCAGGTAGGTAGATGGGACAAAGAGATAAAAAAGATTAAGATGTCAAGGTAGGTAGATGGACAAAGAGAGAATAGATAAGATAGACAGGTAGGTAGCTGGAGAGAAACAGTATACGATAGACAGGTGGTAGATGGAGAGAAATAGATAAGGATAGTCAGGTAGGTAGATGAGACAAAGAGAGAAATAGATAAGATCGACAGGTAGGTAGATGGACAAAGAGATAAATAGATAGATAGGACAGGTAGGTAGATGACAAAGAGAGAAATAGATAATTGGATAGTTCAGGTAGGTAGAGGAAAAAGAGAGAAATAGATAAGATGAGTCAGGTAGGTGAGATGGACAAACAAAGAGATAATAGATAAGATGAGAAGGTAGGTAGAGGACAAAGAGACGAAAGAAGGAGAAAAGATAAGATAGTTCAGGTAGGGAGCATGGACAAAGAGAGAATAGTAAGATAGTCAGGTGGTAGATGGACAAAAGAGAGAATAGATAAGATAGACAGGTGGTAGATGGAACAAAGAGAGAATAGAAAGAAGTCAGGTAGGTTAGATGGACAAAGACGAGGAAATAGAGAACGATAGTCCGGTAGGTAGCTGGACAAAGAGGAAATAAGTAAAGATAGACAGGTAGGTAGATGGACAAAGAGAGAAATAGATAAGATAGTCAGGTAGGTGATGGACAAAGAGAGAAATAGATAAGATAGACAGGTAGGTAGATGGACAAAGAGGAAGAAATAGATAAGATAGTCAGGTAGGTAGATGGACAAAGAGGAGAAATAGATAAGATAGTCAGGTAGGTAGATGGACAATGAAGAAATAGATAAGATAGACAGGTAGGTAGATGGACAAGAAGAGAGAAATAGATAAGATAGTAAGGTAGGTAGTATGGACAACAGAGGAGAAATAGATAAGATAGACAGGGAGGTAGATGGACAAAGAGATAAATAGTTAAGATAGACAGGGTAGGTAGATGGACACAAGAGAGAAATAGATAACATAGTCAGGTAGGTAGATGGACAAAGAAGAGAAATAGATAAGATAGTCAGGTAGGTAGATGCGACAAGAGAGAAATAGATAAGATAGTAAGGTAGGTAGCTGACAAAGAGATTAATAGATAAGATAGACAGGTAGGTAGATGGGACAAAGAGAGAAATAGATAAGATAGTCAGGTAAGGTAGATGGGAACAAAGGGAGATTAAATAGATAAGATCGACAGGTAGTAGATGGACAAAGAGGAATAGATATAAGATAGTCAGGTAGGTAGATGGACACAAAGAGATAAATAGATAAGATATGTCAGGTAGGTAGTGGGACAAAGCGGATAAATAGATAAGATAGACAGGTAGCGTAGAGGGAGGAGAAATAGATAGATAGACAGTAGAGATGGAGAGAAAAGATAAGATAGACAGGTAGGTAGATGGAGAGAAATAGATAAGATAGACAGGTAGGTAGATGGAGAGAAATAGATAAGATAGACAGGTAGGTAGATGGAAGAGAAATAAGATAAGATAGACAGGTAGGTAGATGCGACAAAGAGATAAATAGATAAGATAGACAGGTAGGTAGATGGACAAAGAGAGAAATAGATAAGATAGACAGGTAGGTAGATATACAAAGAGAGAAATAGATAAGATAGACAGGTAGGTAGATTGCGACAACAGGGAGAAATAGATAAGGATAACAGGTAGGTAGATATAAAAGAGAGAAATAGATAAGATAGACAGGTAGGTGTGGGTAGATGGACAACAAAGAGAGAATAGATAAGGATAGACAGGTCGGTAGATGGACAAAGATCGAGAAATAGATAAGATAGACAGCAGGTAGGTAGATGGACAAAGAGAGAAATAGATAAGATAGACAGGTAGGTAGATGGACAAAGAGATAAATAGATAAGATAGTCAGGTAGGTAGATGGAGAGACCACATAGATAAGTAAGACAGGTAGGTAGATGGAGAGAAATAGATAAGATAGGACAGGTAGGTAGATGGACAAAGCAAAGAGAGAAATAGATAAGATAGACAGGTGGTAGATGGACAAAGACGAAGAAAAGAAATAGATAAGATAGACAGGTAGGTAGATGGACCAAAGAGCGAAATAGATAAGATAGACAGGTAGGTAGATGGAAAAGAGAGAAATAGATAAGATAGACAGGGTAGGTAGATGGACAAAGAAGAGGAAATAGATAAGATAGAAAGGTAGGGGGGTAAGATGACAAAAAGAGAGAAATAGATAAGATAGACAGGTAGGTAGATGGACAAAGAGATAAATAGATAAGATAGACAGGTAGGTAGATGGCCAAAGGAAAATAGATAAGATATCCGGTAGGAGATGGACAAAGAGAGAAATAGGATAAGATAGTCAGGTAGGTAGATGGAACAAAGAGATAAATAGATAAGATAGTCGGTAGGTAGATGGAGGGAAATAAGATTATTGATAGACAGGTAGGTAGATGGGACAAAAAAGAAGAGAAATAGAGAAGATAGTCAGGTGGTAGGTAGTGGACAAAGAGAAAATTAGATAGAAGTTCAGGTAGTAGATGGAGAGGAAATAGATTAAGATAGAAGGTAGGTAGAGGACAAAGATGAGAAATAGAATAGGATAGACAGGGAGGTGATGGACACAAAGAGGAGAGAAATAGAATAAGATAGTCAGGTAGGTAGATGGACAAAGAGAAAATAGATAAGATAGTCCGGGTAGGTAGATGGACAAAGAGAGAAATAGATAAGATAGACAGGTAGGTAGATGGAGGAGAAAATAGTAAGATGCAGGAGGTACGATAGATGGAGAGAAGGAAATAGATAAGATAGTCAGGTAGGTAGATGGACAAAGAGAGAAATAGATAAGATAGACAGGTAGGTAGATGGACAAAGAGAGAAATAGATAAGATAGTCAGGTAGGTAGATGGACAAAGAGAGAATAGATAAGAAGTCAGGTGGTAGATGGGCCAAAGAGAGAAATAGATAAGATAGACAGGTAGGTGAGGAGATGACAAAGAGAGAAATAGATTAAGATGTCAGGTAGGTAGAGACAAAGAGAGAAATAGATAAGATAGACAGGTAGGTAGATGGACAAAGAGAGAAATAGATAAATAGGGACAGGTAGGTAGATGGACAAAGAGAGAAATAGATAAGATAGTCAGGTAGGTAGATGGACAACAGGAGGAGAAATAGATTAAGATAGTCAGGGTAGGTAGATGGGACAAAGAGAGAAATAGATAAGGAAAGTCAGGTAGGTAGATGGACACAAGAGATACATAGATAGGATAGACAGGTAGGTAGATGGACAAGAGAGAAATAGATAGATAGTCAGGTAGGTAGAGGACAAGAGATAAATTAGATAAGATAGAACAGCGTAGGTAGATGGGACAACAAAGAGAGAAATAGATAAGATAGTCAGGTAGGGTCGTAGAGGGACAAAGAGATAAATAATAAGATAGTCAGGTAGGAGATGGACAAAGAGATAAATAGACTAAGATAGGACAGGTAGGTAGATTGGAGAGAAATAGATAAGATAGACAAGGAGGTAGTGAGAGAATAGATAAGATAGACGGTAGGTAGATGGGAGAGAAATAGATAGATAGACAGGTAGGTAGATGGAGAGAAATAGATAAGATAGACAGGTAGGTAGATGGAGAGAAATGATAAGATAGACAGGTAGGTAGATGGAGAGAAAATAGATAAGATAGACAGGTAGGTAGATGGAGATAAATAGATAAGATAGACAGGTAGGTAGCATGGACAAAGAGAGAAATAGATAAGATAGTCAGGTTCTGGTAGATGGACAAAGACGAGAAATAGTAAGATGACAGGTAGGTAGATGAGAGAAATAGATAAGATAGAACAGGTAGGTGATGGACAAAGAGAGAAATAGATTCAGATAGTCAGGTAGGTAGATGGCGAGAAATAGATAAGATAGACAGGTAGGTAGATGGACAAAGAGAGAAATAGATAAGATAGACAGGTAGGTAGATGGACAAAGAGAGAAGAAATAGATAAGATTAGACAGGTAGGTAGAGGACAAAGAGCGAAAATAGATAAGAAGACAGGTAGGTAGATGGACAAAGAGAGAAAAGAAATAGATAAGATAGGAAGGTAGGTAGAGATGGGGACAGAGAGAAAATAGATAAGATAGACAGGTCGGTTAGAGGGACAAGGAGAGAATAAGATAAGATAGACAGGTAGGTAGGATGGAGAGAAAGAGATTAAGATTAGACAGGTAGGTAGATGGACAAAGAGAGAAATAGATAAGATAGACAGGTAGGTAGATGGACAAAGAGAGAATAGATAAGATAGACAGGTAGGTAGATGGAGAGAAATAGATAAGATAGACAGGTGAGGTTAGATGGACAAAGAGAGAAATAGTATAGATAGGGACGGAGTAGATGGACAAGAGAGAAATAGATAGATAAGGACAGGTAGGTAGAGGGAGAGAATAGATAGATAGACAGGTAGGGTAGATGGACAAGGAGAAATAGATAAGATAGACAGGTAGGATAGATGGCAAAGAGATAAATAGCTAAATAGAAGGTAGGGTAGAGGGGAGAATAGATAAGATAGACCAGGTAGGTAGATGGCCTGGAACTTCTTAATAAATGCTTCATCTCTAAAAGGACTGAGGTGTTGATTACCTGGTGGTTAGTAACTAGGATTATTATATCTACATATACGGAAACACAACACTCCTCAGTGCGTAATCTCCTTATATTACATGTAGGTAGCTGTATTATCCCCTTATATTATTTTCATCTTACATAATCCTGTAATGTTTTATTTTCAGTAGGTTTCCTAAATAAAGGACCAGAAATATTCAGATAAGTGGAGAACGGAAGAAAGAAACAGACTGGAACAGATCATTGGTAAAAATGGAAAGTTAGCGGTTCCACTTACTGATAGGGGTAAGTTTTTAAGTTTATTTAACCAATGAATAGGGGGTATTAAGGTGATAAATGTAGGGTTTCTCTCCTTAATTCTATCTCATGGAGCCCCCTTGTATCCTCTATAAACAGCTCTCCCTATACATGTAACAAGGGAAGTGTCAGTGTTAGTGAAGGGATCTTCCCCTTAATACACTGTTTTGGTCGCTTATTTGTAGGATTTCTGGAAATTAAAACCAGAAAGGACAGAAATAAAATAGAGGAGGAAGAACCAGGAATTACTGATCATCTGGACCAATGGAAAGTCAGCATGTCAACATTACTGATAGTGGTAAGTAGTTAATTCGGCCATTATTATCCCTCTATTGTATAAAAATATTATATCTTTACAGAGATTCCATTGAGGTTTTAGGAGTACAAATTGATAGGGTATATTATATAGCTACAGGTGTGCTGTCCAATCACCCACCATCTTTATATTGTAGGCATCGGTTCGGGACACCAGCGCCAATAGGGAGGTGAGGACTAAACACTTTGTTCACACTGTAGTTTTTATAACGCAGTAGGGGAACATCGGTTTGTGATTTATGTAATTGTTCCACGTCGTTTAAAACCACAATACTGGATCATTTTAAATTCATTGCTGTGCGTAATGCTACAAAGTGCTGCATGCAGTGTATTTTAAAAACACATCACATCTCAGCAGTGCATGTGAATGGCACCATTGACTAATATTGCACATGTGTTTATATGTGTAAATGAGTCCTAAGTGTTCTAACCTTTGTGAATAGTGAAAAAGGGATCTTGAGTACTTGATAAAGTACATAACTTCTGTTTAGGAGAAAAAAAAGAAGGACTTTTTTTTCTCCTTTAAGCCCACCACAAATAAGCTGATAGCTGTATGGTATCTGTGCTCCCAAGTCATATTCCATAGAAGCCATCCAACCTGGTCATGCATTGATGGAATTTAACATAGATTGGAACATGGCAGGATAGTAGGGGTTCTTTATAGGATCTCAGGCTTTCCAATTAGGGACCCTCTCTACACAGAATCTTCTGGTAACAGTTGTAAGTTAATGGGGAGGGTGAGTATTGAAAGACAGATTGATAATGTCCATATAGAAATGATCCTATGGCTCTCTCGTGCTGGTTCTATTATAATTGGAAGTTAGATGAAGATGATCAATTTAAACTTTGCACAGCAGTTATATTGCACTGTGGTGTTGGACTGAACTATAACACTCCATATAATGTTATTATTAATGTATCAAAATAACCCAAAACCCTGGATTTAAATCTCAATAAATCTCAAATGATATATCAAAACAAACAGAAGAATATCATAATGTTATACAATAAATATAAGTGGATAATGTGCCTTATCCTATGATTAGAGATGGTAAGTTGTACTTTATGGATATTTCCCCGATGTTACTTCTAACGCACTGTTAAATACTCGAGCACCTTTCTATAAAATGTTTAGTATGATTAATAGGGCCATATTAGGAAAGGTACGGTATCGCTCGTTTCTGTAATACTGTACCGTTACGAGATTCTTAAATAGGAGCCATAGTTAGAAAGGTACGGTATCGATCGTTCTGCAATACGTGTACCGTTACCGAGGCATTATTTACAATAGTTTATCACCACAGTTGTTGTTAAATTTAATAGTCATAGTAACATTAGTAACATAGTAATTAAGGTTATTAATTAAATTTCACGGAATTCGTCATCAAGGTCCAAACCTATGCCTTTTTTTTTTTTTTTTTAACCCCTACCTCAACAGTGATCCAGAGGAAGGCAAAGAACCCCAGCTAAAAAAAGGGGGGAAACAAATTCCTTTCCTGACTCAAACGGCAACGGAAAGTATCCTGCGGTCAACCAGATCTATATGCAATTAATACCAGTAATTCTCAATATTTTTTTTAGTTTTAGAAACTTATCCAGGGCCTTTTTTAAAGTTATTCAATGAACTTGCCATTACCACCCTGCTGGAAGACAGTTCCACAGTTTCACCATTCTCACTGTAAAAGAAACCTCTCCTAAACTTGAAGATGAAACTTCTTTTCTTCCAAACTTAAAGGATGTCCACCGAGTCCTCTGATATGACCTATAGTGAACAATTGCACCAGAGAGTCACTGTATGGGCCAATTAATATATTTGTATAAGGTTATCATGTCCCCACGCAACCGCGCTTTCAATGTAAGACAGCCTAACTTGTTCTACTGCACCTTTTTGGGGGGCAATATTCAAGCCCCGTCCATTCCCCTTATTCATTTAGTTGCCCTTCTCTGAATCTGCCTTCAATTTCCAAGATGTCCCATTTTGTATATGGGATTCCAAACTGCACCGCATCTTCCAAAATGTGGCCTTACCAGGGACATTGTAAAGAGGGAGAATAATAATTTTTTCTCTCTTGATTCCATTCCCCTCTTCTATAACAGACCAATATCTTGCTAGCTTATAGCTGTTGCTACCTGGCATTTGCACAGCTAAGGTTGGATTCTACCAGAACCCCCAAATCTTTTTCCATTTAAGATTGCACTTAAAACAGAGTTATTTATGGTGTAGGTGGCACAGGGATTATTAAATCCCAAATGCATCACCTACATTTATTCAACCATGAATCCCATCGGCCATTTCTGCTGCACCATTTTGCTTAATCTATCTAGGTCTGCTTGCCAGCATTGCACATCATTGGAAGTTTCAAAGCCTGCATAATTAGTGTCATCAGCAAACACAGAGACCTGTCTCAATGCCCCTTCTAAATCAGTTATAAACGATTAAACAGAGGGCCCCGTACAGAACCCTGAGCGAACTACGCTTTTGAACTTTAAGCCCAATAGATGTGCTCCATTAACCACCACTCTTGTTGCGGTCCAATAACCAGTTCTCTATCCATGAACAATGTTTCTTCAAGGCCAACAGAGTCCTCAGTTTTATAACATTAGTCGCCTATGTGTGCCCACGTATCAAAGGCTTTTGCCAAAAATCCAAATATACCACATCCACTGCTGTGCCTGAATCTAATTCTTACTCACTTTCTTCATAAAAAACAATTAAATTTGTCTGCATGTATATTTCTCATAAATCCACGCTGACATACTACTAATAGATGATCTCTGGGCGACAAAGTCAAGGATATGATCCCTAACAAAGTTCCATCACCTTCCCTACCCTGATGTTAGGCTTACAGTCTATAGTTACCAGGCTGTGAACGACTACCTTTTTTGAATATTGGTATTACATTGGCTTTTTCCAATTCCAGTGGCACATCCCCAGACAAAAGCGAGAATCTGAAAAAATGAGACACAGTGGTCTTGCTAGAACTGAACTAAGCTCTTTTAATAATCTAGGATGCAAATCATCTGGTCCTGGCGCTTTATTGATATTACTTTGTCTAATTGATTCCGTACCAATCCTCCGTTATCCATGTGGGAAAACTCTCATTTCTTCCATGCATATTGCTACAATCCCTACTGTAAGGATTTTTTCTCAACAGTAAAAACCGATGTAAAAAAAACGGTTTAGGCAGATAGCCTTTTCGGCACTCCTCTACAACCACCTCAGCTCAATATTAATGGCCCACATTCTCAGTCCTCATTTTTACATTTATATACTTAAAAAAACATCTTGGGGTTGGACTTCTTGTTCGGCATCCGTATGTCATTTTCTATTTTAGTAGTTAATTGAATTTCTTGCACTCTTTATCTAAGCTTGTTGAAGTCCCTGTAAGCTGTTCTGGGCCTTTGCTTCAAAATTTTAAAAGCCCTTTTCTTTTTTTCATTTCCCTTTTTACCTGAGCATTAAGACATGCAGGAGTGGACCTAATTTTTTTACACTTGTTACCTAAAGGGTACGATTGGCGAAATGTTATAGTTAATATCCCTTTAAAAGTGGTTCCACATAGCTCAGTCTCTTTACCTAGAAACAGTTCCCCAGTCTATGAGCAGGAGCGATTCCTTTAAAAGCATAAAAATTAGACTTACCTAAAGTTAAAAGTTTTTGTGAAGCCCAGTGCCACTTAAGTTTTCTGCCAACCTATATTAAATGACACTATATTCATGGTCACTATTCCCTATATTAAATGAAGGCGATTATCTGACACGATTCCCTATCATTAAATGACACTATATCATGGTCACTATTCCCTATATTAAAATGACGCTATATCATGACACTATTCCCTATATGAAATGACACTATATCATGGTCCCACTTAGTCCCTATCATGAAATCGACACTATATCATGGTCAGATTCCCTATATGAAATGACACTATATTCAGTCACTATTCCAGATATTAAATGACACTATAGCATGGTCACTATTCCCTATATAAAATGACAATATATCATGGTCACTATTCCCTATATTAAAATGACGCTCTATCATGATCACTATTCCCTATATTAAATGACACTAATCATGCACTCTTCCCTATATTAAAGTGACCACTATATATCGGTCACTATTCCCTATATTAAATGACCACTATAGCATGATACTATTCCCTATATTAAATGTCACTATATCATGGTCCACTATTCCTGTATTAAATGAACTTATAGCATGATCACTATTCCTATATTTAATGATACTGTATCATGTCACGATTCCCTATATAAATGACACTATATCATGGTCCACTTATTCCCATATTAAAGACACGGTATTATGGTCATTGTCCCTATATTAAAATGACACTGTATCTGGTCACTATTCCCTATATTAAATGACACTATAATCATGATCCACTCATTCCCTATATTAAATGACACTATATCATGGTCACATTCCCTATAGTAAATGACACTATATCCTGTCCATATCCCTATATTAAATGACACTATATGTCATGGTCACTATTCCCTAAGCTTCCCATTACCGTCATCTCCAAAATGCAGCTCAGGGTTATTAGATATCACCAGACCAACAACGAATTCTTTCTAGTAGGAACTTCACTTGTGAAAGAAAATGATCATATGGAAATGTAAAGAAATTTATACCTTTTGAGGGTGCTGGCAGTTCCATTACTCCAATCTATTTCAAGGAGATACCCGTACCTTTATTAATTAGTATGTTGTAATATAATGCTCGGAACGGTACAGCATTGCAAGAAACGAGCGATACGATGACCTTTCTATAAATATCATATTCTATTGTAATACATGTCGTCAGGTAACGGCTTACAGTATAGACAGAAACGAGCGGATAACCGTACCTTATAAATATTATAGCTCTATTGTAATAATGCTCGGTAACGGTACAGTATTGCAGAAACGAGCGATACCGTACCTTTATAAATATAGCTCTATTGTAATAATGATCGGTAACGGTACAGTTTGCAGAAAAGAAGAATAACAGAGCGATACCGTTACCATTTTATAAATAGAGCTCTATTGTAGAATGCTCATGGGTAACGAGTACAGTATTACAGAAAAGAGGCGATACAGTTACTTTATAAATATAGCTCTATTGTAATAAATTTTTTATCGGGTAACGGTCCAGTTATGACAGAAACAGCGATACCGTTTACTTATAAATATAGACTTTCTATTGTAATACATGCTCGGTTTAAACGTACAGTATTACAGAAACGAGCGATACAGTACCTTTATAATATAGCTCTATGTAATAATGCTTGGGTAACGGTAACAGTATACAGAAACGAGCGCATTGATACCGTACTTTATAAATATAGCTCTATTTAAATAATGCCCGGTAACGGCACAGTATTACAGAAACGAGCGAATTCCCGTACCTTTATACTTATACGCTTATGTAATAATGCTCGGTAACGGTACAGTATTGCAGGAAACGAGCGATACCGTACCTTTATAAATATAGCTCTATGGGAATATGCTCGGTAACGGTACAGTATTGCAGAAACGAGCGATACCTACCTTATAAATCTAGCTCTATTGTAATAATGTCGGTGGTAACGGTACAGTATTGCAGAAACGAGCGATACCGTACCTTTATAAATATAGCTCTATTGTAATAATGCCTCGGTAACGGTACAGTATTACAGAACGAGCGATTAACGTACTTAGAAAGATAGCTCTATTGTAATAAATGTCGGTTAACGGTACAGTATTACAGAAACGAGCGATACCGTACCTTTATAAATATAGCTCTATTCTAAATAATGCTCTTGTGGTTAACGGTAACGGTACAGTATTGCAGAGAACGAAACGAGCAAAATACCGTACCTTTATAAATATAGCTCATCGTAATATGCTGGTAACGGTACAGTATTACAGAAACGAGGCGATACCGTACTTTATAAATAGTAGCTCGATTGTAATAATGCTCGGGTTAACGGTACAGTATTGCAGAAACGAACGATTTACCGTTACCTTATAAATATAAGCTTAGTGAATAATGTCGGGTAACGGTACAGTATACAGAAACGAGAGAGATACGTACATTTATAAATATAGCTTATTGAATAATGCTCGGTAACGTACAGTATTGCAGAAACGAGGACGATAACCGTACCTTATAAATATAGCCTATTGTAATAATGCTCAGGTTGGTAACGGTACAGTATTACAGAAACGAGGATACCGTACTTTATAAATATAGATTATTGTAAATTGCCTCGTTAAATGTACAGTATTGCAGAAAGAAAAAAGAGCGGATACGTACCTTGATAAATATAGATCTTTTGTTAATAATGCCGTAACGGTACAGATACAGAACGAGTGATACCGTACATTTTATAAATTATAGCTCTATTGAATAATGCTCCTGGGTTAACGGTCAGTATTGCAGAAAAGAAACGAGCGGATTACAGTACCTTTATAACTAAGCTTATTGTAATAATGCTCGGTAACGGATACAGCTTACAGAAAACGAGCGATTACAGGACCTTTATAAATATAGCGCTATTGTATAATGTCTAGGGAACGGTTACAGCATTGCAGAATAGAGCGATTACCGTACCTTTATAAAATATAGCTCTATTGTAATAAGGTCAGGACGGTACAGTATCACAGAAACGAGCGATACCGATACCTTTATAAATATAAGCTCTATTGTATAATGCCTCGGTAACGCGTACAGTATTACAGAACGAGCGATACCGCTACCGTTCAAATATAGCTCTATTGTAATAATGCTCGGTAACGGTAAACAGCAGAAAAGAGGGATAAAGTCCTTTATAAATATACTCTATGTAATATGCTCCGGTGAACGGTACAGATTGCAGAAACGAGCGAGAAACGTACCTTTATTAAATAACTCTATTGTAAAATGTCCGGTAACGGTACCAGCATTGCCGAACACGACGAGACATACCGTACCTTTATAAATATAGCTCTATTGTAATAACGCGCGGGTAAAGGTTACAGCATTGCAGGAAAACGAGCCGATAACCGTACCTTTATAATAGAGCTCTATTGTAATAACGACTCGGGATAAAGGTACAGCATTGCGAAGAAAAGAAACGAGCGATACCGTACCTTTATATATTAAATATAACTATATTTGTAAAGAACGTCGTTGGTAACGGTACAGTATTGCAGAAGAACGAGCGATACCGTACCTTTATAAATATGGCTCTATGTAATAATGCGCTTTGGTAACGGTACAGTATTACAGAAAAACGAGCGATGAACTTACCTTATAAATATGGCTCTATTGTATAATGCTCGGTAAACGGTACATTATTACAGAAAGAAACGAGCGATACGTACCCTTTATAAATATGGCTCTATTGCTAATAATGCGCCTGGTCCGTAACGGTTACAGTATTTTCAGAGAAAAGAAACGAGCGATTACCGTACCTTTATACAAATATAGCCTCTGATTGAATAATGCTCGGTAACGGTACAGTATGGCCAGAAAGGAAACGCGCGATACCGTACCTTTATTAAATATACTTACTAATTGGAATAATGCTCGGTAAACGGTACAGTATTTACAGAAACGAGCGATTACCGTACCTTTATAAATATAGCTCTATGAATTAGATGCTCGGTTTGTAACGGTACTAGTATTACAGAAACGAGGATACGTACTTTATAAATATAGCTCTATTGTAATAATGCTCGGTAACGGTACAGTATTACAGAAACGAGCGATACCGTACCTTTATACTATATCTCTTTGTAATAATGCTCGGTAACTGGTACAGTATTACAGAAACGAGCGATACCGTACCTTTATAAATATAGCTCTATTGTAATTAAGCTCGGTAACGGGTTACAGTATTCAGAGAAACGAGCGAGTTACCGTACCTTTATAAAGATAGCTCTATTCGTAATATGCTCCGGTAACGAGTACAGTATACGAAAAGAGCCGCTACCGTACCTTTATAAATATAGCCTATTGTAATAATGCTCTGGGTAACGGGTAAAGTATTGCAGAGACAGAGCGATTACCGTAACTTATAATATAGCTTATTGTAATAATGCTCGGTACGGTACAGTATGCAGAATACGAGCGATACCGTACCTTTATAAATATAGTATATGTAATAATGCTCGGTAGGTATTTAAGGTACAGTTATTGCAGAAACGAGCGATACCGTACATTTATAAATATAGCCTCTATTGTAATAATGCTCGGACGTACAGCATTGCAGCAACGAGCGAATCCGTAACTTTATAAATATAGCTCTATGAATAATGCCTCGGTTGAGTAACGGTTACAGTATTACAGAGAAACGAACGATACCGTACCTTTATAATATAGCTTTATTGTAATAATGCCTCGGTAAAGGTACAGTATGCGAGGAAAACGAGCGATTACCGTACCTTTATAATATAGCTCATTGTAATAATGCTTCGCTTTTTGGTGGTAACGGTACAGTATTACAGAAAACAAACGATACGTACCTTTATAAATTATAGCTATATTGCGGATAATGCTCGGTAAACGGTACAGTATGGCAGAATAGGATAGAATAGAAGAGAAACGGAGCGATAACCGACCTTTATAAATATAGCTCTATTGTAATAATGCTCGGTAACGGTACAGTATTGCAAAAAACGCGATACCGTAACTTATAAATATAGCTCTATTGTAGTAATGCTCGGTAACGGTACAATATTACAGAAACGAGCGATACCGTACCTTTATAAATATAGCTCTATTGTAATAATGCTCGGTAACGGTAAAGTATTGCACGAAACGAGCGATACCGTACCTTTATAATATAGCTCTCTGGTAATATGCTCAGGCTAACGGTACAGTATTGCAGAAAACGAGCGGATGTCATACCTTACGCCTTTATAAAATATAGCTCTATTGTAAGAATGCTCGGTAACGGCTCAGTATTGCAGAGAAGACGAGCTGATACCGTACTTTATAAATCTAGCCTATGTTAATTAATGCTCGGTAACGGTACAGTATTACAGAAACGAGCGATACGTACCTTTATAAATATAGCCCTATTGTAATAATGCTCGGTAACGGTACAGTATTTAACAGAATTAACGAAGAGCGATACCGTACCTTTATAAATATAGCTCTATTGTAATAATGTCGGGTGATGGTATACCGGTACAGTATTACAGGAAACGAGCGATACCGCTACCTTTTAAAATATAGCCTATTGTAATAATGTCGGTAACGGTACAGTATTACCGAAACGGAGCGGATACCGTAAATTTATAAATATAGCATCGATTGTAATATATGCATGTTAACGGATACAGTATTACAGAAACGAGCGATACGCTACCTTTATAAAATATCGCTCTATTGTAATAATGCTCGGTAACGGTACAGTATTAAAACAAGAAACGAGCGATACCGACCTATAAATATAGCTCTCTTGTATAATGATAACGGTAACGGTACAGTATTAAGAAACGAGCGATACCGTAATGTATAAATATAGCTCTCTGTAATTAATGACTCGCGCGGTTAACGCGTACCAGTTATTGCAGAACTAGAAACGAACGATTACCGTACCTTTATAAATTATAGATTATTGTAATCAATGCTCGGTTAACGGGACAGTATTGCAGAAAAGAGCTGATACCGACCTTTATAAATATAGCTTATTGTAATAATGCTCGGTACGGTACAGTATTGCACGAAACGAGCGATACCGTACCTTTTTAAATTATAGCTCTATTGTACATAATGCTCGGTACCACGGGTGTTAACGGTTACAGTAGTATGACATGAACGACGCGATTGACCGTACCTGTAAAATATAGCTCTCTTGTAATAAGTGTCGCTGGTAACGGTACAGTATTACAGAACGAGCGATTACCGTACCTTTATAAATAGCCTCTGTTGTAATAACGCTTCGGTAAAGGTACAGCCATTGCAGGAAACGGAGCGTAACGTTACCTTTCTTAAAATATAGCTCTATTGTAATAATGCTCGGTAACGGTTACAGTATCCAGGAAAACGAGCGAGCGATACCGTAACTTTATAAATATAGCCTATATGGAATAATGCTCGGTATAAACGGTACAGTATTACAGAAACGAGGATACCGTACCTTTTATAAATATAGCCTTCTATGGTAATAACTGCGCGGGTAACGGTACAGTATACAGAAACGAACGAGTTACGATACATTCTATAAATATAGATCTATTGTAATCATGCTCGGTAACGGTACGAGTAGTACAGAAACGAGGCGATTACAGTACCCTTTATAATAAGCTCTAGTGTAATAATGCTCTGGGATTGGTTAAGTACAGTATTGCAGAAAACGAGCGATACTCGCTACATTCTATAAATATAGCTCTATGGTAAATCATGATCTTGGAACGGTACAGTATTACAGAAACAGCGATTACGTACCTTTTATAATGATAGATCTATTGTAATAATGCTCCGGTAACGGTACAGTATTACAGAACGAGCGAACCGTACCTTTATAATATAAGCTTATTGTAATAATGATCCGGTAACGTTTACAGTATTACAGAAACGAGCGATTGTACCGTAACCTTTATAATAGAGCTCTATTGTAATAATGCTCGGTAACGGTACAGTATTAAAGAAACGAGCGATTCCGACCTTTAAAATAAGCTTCTATCGTAATAATGCTCGGTGGGTAACGGAAAGTATGCAGAAAAAGAGCGATTACCGTACCTTATTAAAATAGCTCTATTGTAATAATGCTCGGTAACGGTACAGTATTGAAGAAAAAAGAACGATACCGTACCTTTATAAATATAGCTCGATTGTAATAATGCCAGGTCAACGGTTACAGCATTGCAGAAACGAACGAACCGTACCTTCTATAAAATATAGCTCTATTGTATAATGTCGTAACGGTACCGATTGCAGAAACGAGCCGATACAGTTACCCTATTATAAATATAGCTCTATGTAATAATGCTCTGTTAACGGTACAGTATTACAGAAAAACGAACGGATTACCGTACCTTTATAAATATAGACTCTATTGTCATAATGCTAGGCGGTTAGTAAGGTAATTAAATTTCAAGTTATGTGTTCGTTGGAAGCGCAGCTTATAAATACCGTGCCATATCTTTTTTCCACACTATGTCCTACAGGAGCCAACCGCATTGTGCCTGGAAAGTTAAATGACATCTTGTTACTGGTTTGCTGGAATGTTACGCTCCGCCCCTTTCATCTGCTTTCCTGCTTGAGCCTCAAACAGTAATGCCTGTGAGTTCCGTGCCACATGCACGGACCTCCAGGACATTACTGTTGAGGCTCAAGCAGGAGAGGTGCACGGACTCACAGGCCATTACTGTTGAGGCTCACCCCGCAGGAGAGTGCACGGAATCACAAGCATTACTGTTTGGGGCTCAAAGCAGGGAGTGCCAAGAGAACTTCACAGACATCACTGTTTGAGCTCAACGGGAGAGTGACACCGGAACTCACAGGCATACCGTTTGAGGCTCAAGCAGGAGAGGTGCAAGGAACTCACAGGCATTACTGTTGGAGGCTCAGCAGGAGGTGCACGAAATCAAAGACATCACTGTTTGAGGCTCAAGAGGGAGGAGTGCACGGAACTCACGGCTATTACCGTTTGAGGCTCAAGGGAGGAGTGCACGGAACTCACAGGCCATACCGTTTGAGGCTCAAGCAGGAGAGCGCACGGAACTCAACCAGGCATTACGTTGAGGCTCAAGCAGGAAAAGTGCACAGAGGCTCAAGCAGGAGGAGGCACGGAACTCACAGGCCATTATGTTTGAGGTCAAGCAGGAGAGTGCAACGGAACTCACAGCAGTCTCGTTCTGAGGCTCAAGCGGGAGAGGACATCGGTAACTAACTAGGCATTACGGTTTGAGGCTCAGAGGGAGAGAGTGCACGGAACCAAAGCATTACTGTTGAGTTCTCAGCAGGAGGAAGAGGTGCACGGAGGAACTCACAGGGGCATTACGTTTGAGGCACAAGCAGGCGAGTGCACGGAACTACGGCAATAATGGTTGAGGCTCAAGCAGGAGAGTGAACGGAACTCCACAGGCATTACGTTTAAGGCTCAAGAGGGAGCAGTTGCACGGAACTAACAGGCATTACTGTTTGAGGTCAGCAGGAGAGAAGGAGATGCACGGAACTCACCAGCATTACTGTTGAGGCTCAAGCAGGAGGAGCGAGGCACAGAAAACTCACACGGCATTTACTTAATAACTTGTTTGAGGCTCAAGCGGGAGAGTGCAGCGAACTCACAGGCATTATCACTGTTGAGGACTCAAGCAGGAGAGTGCACGGAACTCACAGGCATATGTTTGAGGATCAAGGGGAGAGTGCACGGAACTCACAGGCATTACGGTGTGAGGCTAAAGCGGGAAGAGGTGCACAGAAACCCTCACAGGCATTACGGTTGAGGCTCAACGGGAGAGTGCACGGGAACCCCACAGGCATTTATGTTGCGGCTCAAGCGGGAGAGGGGAGAGTGCACGACTCACAGGGCATTATGTTGAGGTCAAGCGGGAGAGAGAGTGCACGGAACCTCACAGGACATTTACCTGTTGAGGCTCAAGCGGGGAGAGTGCACGGAACTCACAGGCATTACTGTTGAGGCTCAAGCGGAGAGGGAGAGTTGCACGGAACGCACAGTTATTACTGTTTGAGGCTCAAGGACAGGAGAGTGCAAGGACCTCACAAGGCATTACGTTTGGGATCTAAGCAGGGAGTGCAGGAACTAACAGGCATTTAATGTTTGAGGCTTCAAGCGGGAGAGGGAGAGTGAACGGAAACTCACAGGCATTAATGTTTGAGGCTCAAGCAGGAGAGGTTGCACGGACTACAGGCATTACTGTTGAGGCTAAGCGGGAGGGGGAGAGTGCACTGAACTAACAGGCATTACTGTTGAGGCTCAAGCGGGAGAGTGCACGGAACTCAAAGGCATAATGTTTGAGGCTCAAGGGGAGAGTGCACGGAACTCACAGGCATGACTGTTTGAAGATTCAAGCAGGAGGAGTGCACGGAACTCACAGGCAGGACCGTTTGATGGCTCAAGCAGGAGAGGGCACGGAAACTCACAGGCATTTTACCGTTTGAGGCTCAAGCAAGGAGAGTGCACGGAACTCACAAGGCATTACGTTTGAGGCACAAGCAGGAGAGTGACGGAACTCACAGGCATTACCGTTTGAGGCACAAGCAGGAGAGTTCACGGAACTCACAGCATTACTGTTTGAGGTCAAGCAGGAGAGCGCACGGAACTCACAGGCATCTACTGTTTTGAGGTCAAGCAGAGGAAATCTCAGAGGGGCGGAGCTTAAACATCAGCAAACCAAGTAACAAGATGTCAGTAGAACTTATCCAGGCCACATGCGGTTGTCAGGAGGGAATTAGGGAATAAAAATATCTGGCAAATGTTATTATGAAAGACGGCAGCTTAAACAACATGAAATGATTTTACACTGCACTGATCCGTTTAAATGGGTTACAACAACTCCAAGGGATAAGGAAAAGCATCACCCCCACTTCATCTTTTAACATCTTCCAATAAAAACAAAGTGCAAAATCACCTCCTCCCCCCTTAACCCTTTCTTTCATATTTCAACAGTTGTGGGGTTCTTCAAGGAAAAGTTCTAGTTTAAAAATTTATTTTTGCTCCCAACCAATCGATCTTATGGAACATTTGAAACGAGAAAGCTAAACATCTGATGGTTCGGGGCAAAAATAACTTTTTAAAACGATTTAAGAACTTTTATTGAATAACCCTGCACGTTTTTTTGTAAAGTCACAACACACAATAATAATAATAATCGCAATAATGGAAAATACAATAAATGGAAATGAAGAGATTATATACAATTCCAAAGTTCCTATGTCAGGAACAATATATCATATTATAACACGGGCAGCTTATTATCACATCTGATGTATTCTATGCAGTCATCACAAGGCAGTTAGTTGCACCACAATGTCTCAATCTCAGTTAGACCATTGCACTAAATTATGGATCACAATAAAATGAACCGTTTCAGAATACCAATGCTACCATTAGACTTCTGTTGCATTATAGTCTAACTCCTAGGGAAGTATTCTATTTCGACAGCTGTGAGCCAACCAATATATCTCAGTTAATAAGATGTTTAAACAATCCCACTTATTATTTAAACGATTAGGGATTCTAGTATCAAGTTCTAAAATCCAAAACTCTTCACGTTTGTTAATCAAATTCATAATATCGCCCCCTCTTGTTTTTCTCAAAACTCGCTCAGTTCCCTGTACCTTATTTAAGATACTTTTAACGATGTGTGATTGCTGCAGGCGATTGTCTGACTATGCAGGCAGATTAGACAAGTTAGGGCTGTTTACATTGGAGAAGCGACGTTTGCGTGGGGACATGATAACTTTATACAAATATATTAATGGGCCACAGTACATGAGCTCTGGTGCATTGTTCACTAATAGGTCATATCAGAGGACTCGGGAAATCCTTAAGGTTGGAAGAAAAATATACGTATGTCTTTATACAACCCTCAATTCTATGTACTATGTAACTGTTTACAGACATTATGGGTAGGGTATATAGGTTGGACTAGATGGACGTATGTCTTTATTCAACCTCCAATACTATTTTACTATGTAACTGTTATATAGACATTATGGGTAGGGTATAAAGGTTGGACTAGATGGACGTCTGTCTTTTATACAACCTCCAATACTATGTTACTATGTAACTGTTATACAGACATTATGGGTAGGGTATAAAGGTTGGACTAGATGGACGTATGTCTTTATACAACCTATGTCTTTATACAACCTCCAATACTATGTTACTATGTAACTGTTATACAAACATTGTGGGTTCCTTACCATATCCTCACATTCATCTACTAGTACCAAATCCAGGCCTTTTTTAAAGCTATTCAATGAACTTGCCATTACCACATCTGCTGGAAGACAGTTCCACAGTTTCACCGTTCTCACTGTAAAGAAACCTTTCCTAACCTGAAGATGAAACTTCTTTTCTTCCAACCTTAAAGGATGTCCACGTGTCCTCTGATATGACCTATTAGTGAACAATGCACCAGAGAGTTCATTGTATGGCCCATTAATATATTTGTATAAGGTTTCATATCCCCACGCAAATGTCACTTCAAGTCCTCCATTACCCTTATTAATTTATTTGTCCTTCTCTGAACTGCCTCAATTTCCAAGATGTCCTTTTTGTATATGGGATTCCAAAACTGCACCGCATATTCCAAATGAGGCCTTACCAGTGCCTTGTAAAGAGGGAGAATAATATTTCTCCCTTGAATCTATTTCCCTCTTTATACAAGACAATATCTTGCTAGCTCTAGCTGTTGCTAGCTGGCATTGTTTGCTATAGCTAAGTCTGTTATCTACCAGAACCCCCAAATCTTTTTCCATTACAAATCTTAGACCCAATATAATAACATACATACATAGTAACATAGTATTGGGGGTTGTATGAAGACATACATCCATCTAGTCCAACCTTTATACCCTACCCATAATGTCTGTATAACAGTTACATAGTAACATAGTATTGGAGGTTGTATAAAGACATACGT
>JAACNH010001277.1:0-86481 GCA_019447015.1 Hymenochirus boettgeri
TTACTCTGATGGTGCTTTATGGAAGGATTATGGGTAGCATGGCACACGGTGGGTTACTCTGATGGTGCTTTATGGAAGGATTATGGGTAGCATGGCACACAGTGGGTTACTCTGATGGTGCTTTATGGAAGGATTATGGGTAACATGGCACACAGTGGGTTACTCTGGTGGTCTGGAACAAAGCAGACAGTGCACATAAACAGGTTCCCCACATAACATGTGCAGTAATCAGGGGTGTCCCTGTCTATGATGTATCACTTTGAATATTGACCAGGCCTGTATATTGTGTGTCCTTGTTAGTTGGTGTACACTTATCTGTTATCTCAGAGTTTGTATCCAATAATGTAAATTCTGTCCAATAATCTGTCCTCCCTAACAGGATCTTACACACAGGGTCTTACACTGCAGTGAGTCAATATCACTCCAAAAGCACACACCACAATCTACATTCACTTTCTATCCTCTTTTATTTTTTATTACTTACTGACACCACCTGCAGGCTGGAGGTGTATATGTCCATTGGTGTATATGTCCATTACAATACACATCATATCCTGTGTAGAAGACAGAAACTTTTTTTGGATTATACCTCCTTTCACATGGAGCAGACACGGGTGTGGTTTAAGCTTCCATTTGACCATGCCATGTTAAAATAGGGATCTCAGCTCTGTAAGTAAGTTTATGTAATATAAGTCAGTGCTTTACTTTATATACATTTACTGATGGTCATTTAAATGGTAATAGTGAGATATACATATACACCTTTCCTATATGTAATATCATATACACCCCACTCAATGCAATCTCCTATGGAGATATAAATATATTTTTATAATATCAGGGATATATATTCTGTTTATGGGCGGTTACGTTTGGTTGCACCATGAGTTTCGTTTCCAGAGCCATTCAAATATTTCCTATTTTTTCTGATGCAGCATTCGCCGCGGATACCAGGTGTACAAACAGGTTTGTGCTGCGTGCCACAGTATGGAGTACCTGGCGTTTAGGAATCTAGTTGGCGTCTCCCACACAGAGGCTGAGGCCAAAGCACTGGCTGAAGAGGTACAAGTTCATATTCTGGTTTTCTCCTTTAATTCTTAGGTTAGATTTTCTTTTTAGTGCCTTGCAATCCATTTCTATAACGTGAATTGTCTATATACTGAAATACCAGTAAATGCTGGTCCAGCATCTCCCATCACACGACAGCATGTGTATTGTAGGAAATAATGTATTCCCTAGCTCCTCAGTGATTTCTAATATCCTTATAATTTACAGTAGGGGATACATTATCCCTTATAATACATGAGTGGTACCCAGAGTTCCCTGTATAACTCAGTCGGCGTCCTGGTACCTTTATATAGACACAGAAACCCTCAGTGACTTCTAATATCCTTATAATTTACAGTAGGGGATACATTATCCCTTATAATACATGAGTGGTACCCAGAGTTCCCTGTATAACTCAGTCTGTCCTTGTACCTTTTATGACACAGAACTCTCAGTGACTTCTAATCCTTATAATTTACAGTAGGGATACATTATCCTTATAATACATGAGTGGTACCCGAGTCCCTGTATAACTCAGTCTGGTCCTGTACCTTTATATAGACACAGAACTCCTCAGTGACTTCTAATATCCTTATAATTACAGTAGGGATACATTATCCTTATAATACATGAGTGGTACCCAGAGTTCCCTGATAACTCAGTCTGTGTCCTTGTACCTTTATATGGACACAGAATCTCCAGTGACTTCTAATATCCTTATAATTTACAGTAGGGATACATTATCCTTATAATACATGAGTGGTACCAGAGTTCCCTGTATAACTCAGCCTGTGTCCTTGTACTTTTATAGAACAGAACTCCTCAGTGACTTCTAATATCCTATAATTTACAGTAGGGAGACATTATCCTTATAATACATGAGTGGTACCAGAGTTCCCTGTATAACTCAGTCGTGTCCTTGTACCTTATATAGACAGAACTCCTCAGTGACTTCTAATATCTTATAATTTACAGTAGGGGATAATATCCCTTATAATACATGAGTGGTACCCAGAGTTCCCTGTATAACTCAGTCTGTGTCCTTGTACCTTTATATGGACACCGAACTCCTCAGTGACTTCTAATATCCTTATAATTTATAGTAGGGGATACATTATCCCTTATAATACATGAGTGGTACCCCGAGTTCCCTGTATAACTCAGTCTGTGTCCTTGTACCTTTGTATAGACACAGAACTCCTCAGTGACTTCTAATATCCTTATAATTTACAGTAGGGGATACATTATCCCTTATAATACATGAGTGGTACCCAGAGTTCCCTGTATAACTCACCCTGTGTCCCTGTACCTTTATATAGACACAGAACTCTATCTGTAGTAGGGGGTACATTGTTCTCTGTATAAGTTATGTTATGGTTGCCTGGTAAGCTTTGCCATGCTGCAATCCTAATGTAATGCTGTGTGTAATCTCTGCCTTTGTACTGTTTCAGTTTGAGATTTTGGATGGTCCAGATGAGAATGGAGAGATGTTCACTCGACCTGGGAAGTTGTCTGATCATTTTCCAAAGCCGTATCCCAACCCTGAGGCAGCCAGAGCTGCTAACAATGGCGCGTTACCTCCTGATCTTAGCTACATTATCAACGCCAGGTAGTGTTATCTATTCATGTGAACCATATTATTTACTTTCAGAACCATATTAAGCCACCTACATCCCTTACTGGTCCGCTCTTCTACACTTATTAGTTATTAGTTCAATAAAGGAACCAGCACATGTATTAAAGGGT
Organism: Hymenochirus boettgeri; assembly: GCA_019447015.1. NCBI lineage: Eukaryota > Metazoa > Chordata > Amphibia > Anura > Pipidae > Hymenochirus > Hymenochirus boettgeri. The sequence goes on from JAACNH010001277.1 coordinate 2,794, forward strand.
AACTGAGTAAATTGACAGGAATTGTTTACGTGAGTATTTTTGCAATTTATTTTCATTAGTTTTTTTTACATAGTGTGTTTTTATCATTTTCACTTCTGGTTCTGGGTTTTAAAGGGAGAGTCTATCCCTCTTATCTGCCCTAATGATGTCAGCATCATTATCTTTATCTAGAATCCTCTAATAACCTCGCTCTGTATATTATAATCTGTCTCCTTAAATAAGTAATGAGGTTCCCTTCTACAACATTACACGAAATATCAAGAAAGCCAATTGACTCTTTATTTTACTGGTAAATATTAAACAGATTTTATTATTCAGATGTATGATAACCTCCAGTAATGCATCGTGGGGACCCCCCCAGACCATAAACACATCATCTATGTACCTTCACCAGATAACCCCATGTTCCAAACATCCTTTATCCTGGCCTTCCTCCATAAATAGGCCTGCATAGTTCGGGGCTAGGGGGGTCCCCATTGCAGTCCCATTGGTCTGAATGTAAAATACATCCTTAAATTTAAAATAATTTCTGTTCAAAACAAACAAACTCTCCCCAAGGAATTCCACCATCTCAAAGGGTAATTCTGTCCCTATTCTGTTACTTCTGTTCCACCTGTATGTAGTCTCGCCGTATACAGAGGTCACATCTTCATATCTTGGGAGGTGGTTGATGTCTCGTTTTAAAGGTAGAAACCCGGCCTTTCATTTAAAACCACAGTTCCCCCTTTAAAACCCCTAATCTACTTCATTCGTAAAAATCAACTTTAAGGAGAAGTGCACTGTAAAATCAAGTTTAGTTTAAAGGGCATGTCCACCCCTTTTTTTAGTTTTTGGGGTACTTTAGGACTTTCTCCCCCAGCCCCAACTGCTATATTAATATTAGCAAAAACTCCCCCGATCATTACTTAGCTTCCCTCTTTCCTCCAGCGTACTGTCCCGGCCCTCTGCTTGCAAGAAACTGCAAGCAGGGGGCTGGAACGGCAGCCGCGTCCGTGATTGGCTAAGAGGGGGATGATCGGGGGAGTTTCTGCTAATATTAATATAGCGGTTGGGGCCGGGGGAGGAAGCCCTACAGTACCCCAAAAGGTTTTTACACTAGGGGGAGGGAGAGGAAAAAGGGAGGGGGGGCTGCTCTGAGCAAGCCAAAAACCTCTGATTGGACGCCTCAGAGGCGGAAACAATTTCCTTCCCTGCCAGGCTCCTGGTTTTGGGACTTTGTAGGGACTTTACAGGAGAACCATTTGGAGCTGGGATGTAAGGTAAGGATTTTATTACACTACAGAGTGGGGCCAGTAGTGGGTGAAATTATAGTTTTGGGGGTGGACATGCCCTTTAATAGTAAGATGGCGCTTTAGAAAAACATTCCTTTAGGTCCCTCGTGAGCCTACCTGTGTGGCTGTAAAGTTGGTGACATCTTGGATGGGAAGGAGAAGGCTGGTAAGCTCCTCCCTCTGAGTTGTTTGCTTCCCCTCCTCCCTTAGCCTCCAAATCCGTGCTTGAGCAAACAACTCACAGAGGGAGGAGCTCACCAGCCTTATCCTTCCCATCTAAGCATGGCTGGTTTATGGATCTGTTTTTAGTTCCACATAGAGAAAATGCAAAAAAATGGGAGAGGGGGTTATTAAGGAACCAAACGTGATGGTTCCCCGGGATCCCATTTATTGGAACAAATGTCGGTAAAAACCTTCCCCTCGGAAACGTAAATTTGTCCTCAATTCCCCTGCGAATGAAATTGACTGTTATGGCCCAAGACTGACCACCGTGTCTGTATTTGCATTAACATTGGCCCTGAATTGGTCTGTGTTTCAGGCATGGTGGGGAGGATTACGTCTTCTCCCTTTTGACTGGTTACTGTGACCCCCCTGCGGGCGTCAGTCTAAGAGAAGGACTACACTACAATCCATTCTTCCCCGGCCAGGCAATAGGAATGGCACCCCCGATTTATAATGAGATCCTGGAATACGAGGATGGTAAGTGGCTATACAGATAGGTCTCATGTTGTTAGCTGGGGCCAAGTGTCTACAAAGGTATCACTGTATCCAATAGCGACGAGAACAGCCCCTTCATATTTATCAGGTTATGGGGTAAATTGCCCAAATGACACAACAGGAAGTGGGAAAGATCCTGTTAATGCACCAGATGCGTTGACTGTTGGTTATGGCGAATTGTTAAACACAGATGCAGTAATAGAGGTTGAATGGGCAGTGCATCTTCCTTACTAACCCAATAGAGCAGGTTTGGGATTGGGTATGTAAAGTCTGTGTTAATATGAATTCATCTAGTCTGGCCCATGGGCTCTTCTCATTGACTGTGTAACCAGAATTCCTATTTGGTTCACGGTTTAATCCTCTAGTAGCAGATCATGGGAAATTGATCACCACAGTAAGAGGTTCAGGGCCAAAATGACATTGTATGGTTCAAGATAAACACAACCTGGAATGTCTTGGGATAAGGGATTAATACCATAGGATGGGATAATGTGGGAATTGTATTGTGTTCTGGGGCTGATTTTCCAGATGTTAAGTAATTGTAAACTCTCTGCTTCTCCAGGAACCCCAGCCACAATGTCCCAGGTGGCTAAGGACGTGTGCACGTTCCTGCGATGGGCGTCCGAGCCAGAACACGATGACCGCAAGAAAATGGGCCTTAAAGTGAGTCTGGGACAGGTGTTTATTTAGGGGGGGAAAGGAAGTTTGGAAGCCAAGCACTCTACCAGTAATGTAACTATCCATTAATACATTGGGGTGGGAGGTTAACCAGGAAAACTATAAATGTCCTGAAATAAAACCCCAGCATTCCGCTTCCCAGTGAGATCTTGTTTGGAATTGCATCGTTTACAGCAAGATACGCAAAATGCTTTAATACGTTCAAGAAAATATCGTTCAGGTCAATGTAGAGGCTGAAAACTTTATCGACCATTTTCAGCTGATTCAAACGCTGAATCCCTTTTATATTCTATCTGGTTCCTCGAGGTGAGAAATCTTTCAGTAAAGCACCTGATATCACAGCAGCTCCTTATTAAAACCTCACCCAAGGGGTTAAAGTAGAACTCTGGTCTCTCTCCTACTTTTTAATGCGTTACGGAAGATGTCTGCAGCATATCTTGGTTCCAAGTGGAGGGTGTAACTTCCTGGTTAATTCTTCCTCCCATTTGACAGAGTGGGTGGTACATTAGCATAATTCTGAGCCGGATACAAGCCTCCAATTATTCTATTAGCCTCTGTCTATGCACAGATTTTAATGTTCAGGCTTGTAGCTAGCTGTAAAAACAATCAAGAAGTTGTGGGGTGGGGATATGTTGTGGTTGGTGATGCAGTAGAATAGTGGAATAGTGTACTTGCTTGTGCCACTGGTAGAGAAGCAGAGTAAAGTGATGTTGCAATGCGCAGTGAAAGTATCCGTCTTTATAGTGCAGTAACTGTGTGACAGGGCTCTTTTCAGTATTTAGTGCACTAAAGATTATGGGTTGTTTCCTGTTCAAACTTGCATTATAATTTATCAGTGAGTGATTGGCTGCTTCTACCTTCTTTTCCAGGTACTAATGATCGCCTCCATCCTCATCCCTCTTGTGTACTACATGAAGAGACACCGATGGAGCGTGTTAAAGTCCAGGAAAATTGCCTACAGACCTCCGAAGTAACTAGGATGAATGTACTATACATGAGCACTCTGAAACCCTCCCACTCTGTACTACCGGCCTCCGCCACTAGGGTGCAATGGATAATATTCCTATACCCCAGTCCCTTCGCTCTGCAGAACAGGAAGCAGATCTGGACAGAACACTTAACATTGTAATATTCTATTCACAGGCTCTGCATTGAGGGAGGGGCGGGGTTTATCGGAAATGGGTTTTTTTCTGTCCCGCTTGCAGTGGTCGAAATTTTGGGAATTGGAGTGAAAGGCAGACAGACAAGCAACAGCCCTTAGCACCTATGGAATCTGTTGTGGACAAACTGAAGGCTTTAGTGCTGAACTCTATATGTGAGTCCACATGGTCACTTACATTGCGAGTTGGAAAGCTTGGGAATCTTTGAAAACCCAGAGTGTTCTGTTAAATGGTGGAAGTGATAGGGATTCCTTTGTATATTGCTGGAACAGATAGAGGCCAATCTCTCTGCCGCTACAATACGTAGAAATGTTGCTGCAGGGATCTCATTTTTTCTTAATATTAGGGGTATATGATTTTACTAAATGCCCTCTGATAAAGCCGATGTTAAAAGGTTTAGTGAACACTAAAGTATCCAAACATAGTAGTAGTAGTAGTAGTAGGATAGAAGGATAGTAGTAGTAGTAGTAGGATAGAAGGATAGTAGTAGTAGTAGTAGTAGGATAGAAGGATAATAGTAGTAGTAGTAGTAGGATAGAAGGATAGTATTAGTAGTAGTAGGATCATAGTAGTAGTAGTAGTAGTAGTAGTAGTAGTAGTAGTAGTAGTAGTAGTAGTAGGATAGAAGGATAGTAGTAGTAGTAGTAGGATAGAAGGATAGTAGTAGTAGTAGTAGTAGGATTTATTACAAAACCTAGTCCAAGCTCTTCCATCAGTTTGCGTGGACGGATATGAAACCACATTGTTTAAATGTTTGTTCTCAGTTATGTTTTTTGCTGCGTTAAGGGTAAGTGAAGCTGTTTCCCCATCCAAAGGTTTTCCAGGCAGCTTAAGTCGGGATGATATTAGTCTGGTCGAGTCTAAGCTCAGGGTCATTATTAGAATGTCAAAAACTGATAAATCTAAAAGAGGAATCATATCCTGGATTGGTCCAGTAGCAATCTCAGAGATATGTCCCATTCAGAACTTCTCCAAATGTATTACGCTTCGGCCTTCAGTGGCTGGTCCTTTCTTCATTCATTCACATGGGGCATTTGTCTCTAAATATCAGCTATCTAGAGTATTGCAGCTTGGTCTTGTAAAGTTGAACCTACCTGGGGAGCAATTTAAGTCCCATTCCTTTCGAATTGAAGCAGCTACACAAGCAGCATCTCTAGGTAAGAGGCAATAATGAGAATAGGGAGAGGGGAGTCCAACAGATACCGCTCATATATTCGCCCTTCTATGACCCTGTAACCTCATGTATCTGCTTCATCTTGTAGGTCATCCAGCAACCGTTTGGATCATAGGGAATTCTTTTATGTATTGGGCCCAGAGAAGAGCTACAAAGTGTCCATATGGACTTCATCTTGGGCTCAACCAATCTAGAATCAGGATCCACTGGATGGGGGTCAGGGGTTTGCCATGGGGGGAGCTCAAATGAGGGGAGTAAATTGTGGATATCCAGATGTGATCTCGCTTCACTTAGGGGGGAATGAAATTGGCCATCGTACCACAAGTTCACTTGTAAGGGACATGAAACAGGATTTGGCACAGATTTGCCTTTTGATCCCAGACGCAATTGTCATTTGGTCTGAGATCTTCCCCGGGCTGGTGTGGTCCTTCCCTCATCTGTCGAAGCTAGAAAAATGCAGGCGGAAAGTGAATCACAACATTAGCTTGTTTGCTCCAATAACCATCATCCAATAACCATCATCCAATAACCATCATCCAATAAGCATCATCCAATAAGCATCATCCAATAAGCATCATCCCTCTCCTCCTACTTCCCACTAGTGGGACTGACTACCTGCTGGACTCGGCTTTTCACCACCATTAATACTTTAACCAGATAATGGTCCTGCCACTCAACAATTTGGTCAATGGCTCCCTGTTTCCCATGATCCTCAGCAACTGCAGTGCGGTGCCAAATAAAGACTTGGCCAGCCAGGAGGAGTTACCAGTAGGCGAGGATCTGGGTGACAAGGAGGAGTTGTGGTTATTGTAAGTGATTTTGAAAGGTTTTCTGTGTTGGCAGTGATGGTGGTAAGTGTCAGTGATGGTGGTAAGTGTCAGTGATGGAGGTAAGTGTCAGTGATGGTGGTATATGGTGATTAAGATGGTGTTATTATCTGGACACTCTGATATAGAGAGACAATTGGGATCTTCATTGTGTGATAATCTGAGACCATTTCCCACCTACAATAGGGGGATGGGTTATACGTCACAATACACGGAATTCAATGCAAGTTAACTGGGAGATTCCTCCGATTCCGATGGCGCCATTCTTTGTACCACGACCACTTCCCCTAGTACCACACGTGTCATTTCACACATGTCAGTGACAATTCTGACACCTGGGGTCACATTTCTTCCCATTGATGTTGCACTGACAACCTCCTGTAGTGTCCCCGGGGCCCTGTTTGCCAGAATATTAAAAAAAAGTTACAATCCAAAAGAAGAAATATATCTAGCACCATTTAGTATGGCATCTCCCACACATATATAAATCTAGCACTGTTAAGGGGTAGTAGTATGCCATTTCCCATGCATATGTATGTATATCTATCCCTGTCTAGGGAGAATAGTATGGCATCTCCCACACATATATAAATCTAGCACTGTTAAGGGGTAGTAGTATGGCATTTCCCATGCATATGTATGTATATCTATCCCTGTCTAGGGGGAATAGTATGGCATCTCCCACACATATATAAATCTAGCACTGTTAAGGGGTAGTAGTATGCCATTTCCATGCATATGATGTATATCTATCCCTGTTAGGGAGGAATAGTATGGCATCTCCCACACATATATAAATCTAGCACTGTTAAGGGGTAGTAGTATGCCATTTCCCATGCAATGTATGTATATCTATCCTGCTAGGGAGAATAGTATGGCATCTCCCACACATATATAAATCTAGCACTGTTAAGGGGTAGTAGTATGGCATTTCCCATGCAATAGTATGTATATCTATCCCTGTCTAGGGAGAATAGTATGGCATCTCCCACACATATATAAATCTAGCACTGTTAAGGGGTAGTAGTAGTATGGCATTTCCCAGTGCATTGTATGTATATCTATCCCTGTCTAGGGTAATAGTATGGCACTCCCCACACATTATAAATCTAGCACTGGTAAGGGGTAGTAGTATGGCATTCCCATGCATAGTATGTATATCTATCCCGTTAGGGGAATAGTATGGCATCTCCCACACATATATAAATCTAGCACTGTTATGGGGTAGTAGTATGCCATTCCCATGCATATGTATGTATATCTATCACTGTCTAGGGAGAATAGTATGGCATCTCCCACACATATATAAATCTAGCACTGTTAAGGGGTAGTAGTATGCATTTCCCATGCATATGTATGTAATTATCCCGTCTAGGGAGAATAGTATGGCATCTCCCACACATATATAAATCTAGCACTGTTAAGGGGTAGTAGTATGGCATTTCCCATGCATATGTATGTATATTATCCATGTCTAGGGAGAATAGTATGGCATCTCCCACACATATATAAATCTAGCACTGTTATGGGGTAGTAGTATGCCATTTCCCATGCATATGTATGTATATCTATCACTGTCTAGGGAGAATAGTATGGCATCTCCCACACATATATAATCTAGCACGTGTAAGGGGTAGTAGTATGGCATTTCCCATGCATATTATGTATGTATATCTATCCTGTCTAGGGGAATAGTATGGCATCTCCCACACATATATAAATCTAGCACGTTAAGGGGTAGTAGTAGTATGGCATTTTCATGCATATGTATGTATATCTATCCCTGTCTAGGGGGAATAGTATGGCATCTCTCACACATATATAAATCTAGCACTGTTAAGGGGTAGTAGTATGGCATTTCCCATGCATATGTATGTATATCTATCACTGTCTAGGGAGAATAGTATGGCATCTCCCACACATATATAAATCTAGCACTGTTAAGGGGTAGTAGTATGGCATTTCCCATGCATATGTATGTATATCTATCACTGTCTAGGGAGAATAGTATGGCATCTCCCACACATATATAAATCTAGCACTGTTAAGGGGTAGTAGTATGGCATTTCCCATGCATATGTATGTATATCTATCCCTGTCTAGGGAGAATAGTATGGCATCTCCCACCATATATAAATCTAGCACTGGTAAGGGGTAGTAGTATGCCATTTCCCATGCATATGTATGTAATCTATCCCTGTCTAGGGGAATAGTATGGCATCTCCCACACATATATAAATCTAGCACTGTTAAGGGGTAGTAGTATGGCTTTTCCCATGCATATGTATGTATATCTATCCCCGTCTAGGGGGATAGTATGGAGCATCTCCACACATATATAAATCTAGCACTGTTAAGGGGTAGTAGTATGCCATTTCCATGCATATGTATGTATATCTATCCCTGTCTAGGGAGAATAGTATGGCATCTCCACACATATATAAATCTAGCACTGTTATGGGGTATAGGGTAGTAGTAGTATCCATTTCCCATGATATAGTAGTATATCTATCCCTGTCTAGGGAGAATAGTATGGCATCTCCCACACATATATAAATCTAGCACTGTTAAGGGGTAGTAGTTGCCATTTCCATGCATATGTATGTATATCTATCCTGTCTAGGGAGAATAGTATGGCATCTCCCACACATATATAAATCTAGCACTGTTAAGGGGTAGTAGTATGCCATTTCCCATAGGGAGAATAGTATGGCATCTCCCACACATATATAAATCTAGCACTGTTAAGGGGTAGTAGTATGGCATTTCCCATGCATATGTATGTATATCTATCACTGTCTAGGGAGAATAGTATGGCATCTCCCACACATATATAAATCTAGCATTGTTAAGGGGTAGTAGTATGGCATTTCCCATGCATATGTATGTAATCATCCCTGTCTAGGGGGAATAGTATGGCATCTCCCACACATATATAAATCTAGCACTGTTAAGGGGTGTAGTAGTATGCCATTTCCCATGCATATGTATGTATATCTATCACTGTCTAGGGGGAATATGTATGGCATTCCCACACATATATAAATCTAGCACTGTTAAGGGGTAGTAGTATGGCATTTCCCATGCATATGTAGTATATCTATCACTGTCTGGGAGAATAGTATGGCATCTCTCACACATATATAAACTAGCACTGTAAGGGGTAGTAGTATGGCATTTCCCATGCATATGTAGTTTATCTATCCCTGTTAGGGGGAAATAGTATGGCATCTCCCACACATATATAAATCTAGCACTGTTAAGGGTAGTAGTATGGCATTTCCCATCCATATGTATGTATATTATCCCTGTCTAGGGAGAATAGTATGGCATCTCCCACACATATATAAATCTCGCATTGTTAAGGGGTAGTAGTATGCCATTTCCCATGCATAGTGATGTATATCTATCCTGTCTAGGGAGAATAGTATGGCATCTCCCACACATATATAAATCTAGCATTGTTAAGGGGTAGTAGTATGCCATTTCCCATGCAATGTATGTTATATCTATCCCTGTCTAGGAGAATAGTATGGCATCTCCCACACATATATAAATCTAGCACTGTTAAGGGGTAGTGAGTATGCCATTCCCATGCATATGTATGTATATCTATCCCTGTCTAGGGAGAATAGTATGGCATCTCCACACCAAATATATAAATCTAGCCATGTTAAGGAGTAGTAGTATGGCATTTCCATGCATATGTATGTATATCTATCCCTGTCAGGAGAAATAGTATGGCATCTCCCACACATATATAAATCTAGCACTGTTAAGGGTAGTAGTATGGCATTTCCCATGCATATGTATGTATATCTATCCCTGTCTAGGGAGAATAGTATGGCATCTCCCACACATATATAAATCTAGCACTGTTAAGGGGTAGTAGTATGGCATTTCCAATGCATATGTATGTATATCTATCCCTGTCTAGGGAGAATAGTATGGCATCTCCCACACATATATAAATCTAGCACTGTTAAGGGATAGTAGTATGCCATTTCCCATGCATATGTATGTATATGTATCACTGTCTAGGGAGAATAGTATGGCATCTCCCACACATATAGAAATCTAGCACTGTTAAAGGGCAATTATAGTGAGAAAATTGGTTTTTTTTTATTTCTTCTAATGTATCCTATAAGTCATCCCAACCACCAGGGTACCTTTAGTTTCTTTAAATTCTACATAGTCCCCGAGATATAAGCCTTTGAATATGCTGTGATTTGTAGGAGCTGCTACACCTCATCTGTCACTCAAAGGCACACACCACACAATCCAAAGCTCCCATGCAGTACTGTCACACACTGTCTCACCCACACTATATGTACCATGTGAACATATAGTCAAATGCTGTAGTGAAACACAATCAATAAACCATTAACCCCAATATGAACATAACACACTATAAAAACAGCCCCTCCCCCCAAAAAAAAATCTTATATACATACAAAACCAGTGACTCAAATGGAACACTAATACAGATATATTATACAGTAATACAGACTATATACCAAACAAGACACACAGTGCAATCATTGAAATATATAGACTAAAGCAACTGAAATGTAACAGGACAACAAGCAGTGTCACTGGGTTTGTGAAGGTCTCACTACAAGCTGCTGTTACACTGACTCTCTCTCAGTGATTATGATCTAGCTAAGCAGGGGCAGAGATATGAACTTTAGGTAAAAAGTAAATAACAATTAGCAAAGTTAGAGAACAGGGAGAGTTCAGTAACTTACTTGTAAAGAATCTCAGCACCACTTGTGCCTCCTCTCTCCCCCTCTGCCCCTCCCTTCAGCATATTGCACTTATTCCACACTTTGATTGCTTGCAGTCTAGCTCTGGAAGGAGGGGTCAACAGGATGTCAGCACTTCATTTAAAGTCCTTTCAACTGACAATGCTCGGACTCTGTATACAGCCGTCACTGCTTGAGGGGGAGTAGACTAGAGGGGAGGGGGACTACACAGCTTGGTACAAACTTCTTTGCCAGTGTGAAGAAATGAAGCCACCACAGAAACATGAAAGTAAGGCAGCTTATACTAAGTGATCTATACATTGTATACGGACAAAGTTTTTTTTCCACTATAGTTGCCCTTTAAGGGGTAGTAGTATGGCATTTCCCATGCATATGTATGTATATCTATCCCTGTCTAGGGAGAATAGTATGGCATCTCTCACACATATATAAATCTAGCACTGTTAAGGGGTAGTAGTATGGCATTTCCCATGCATATGTATGTATATCTATCCCTGTCTAGGGGGAATAGTATGGCATCTCCCACACATATATAAATCTAGCACTGTTAAGGGGTAGTAGTATGCCATTTCCCATGCATATGTATGTATATCTATCCCTGTCTAGGGAGAATAGTATGGCACCTCCACACATATATAAATCTAGCACTGTTAAGGGGGGTAGTAGTATGCCATTTCCCATGCATATGTATGTATACTATCCCGTCTAGGGAGAATAGTATGGCCTCCCACACACTATATATATATCTATCCCGTCTAGGGGGAATAGTATGGCATCTCCCACACATATTAAATCTAGCACTGAAGGGGTAGTAGTATGGCATTCCCATGCATATGTATGTATATCTATCCCGTCTAGGGAGAATAGTATGGCACCTCCCACACATATATAAATCTAGCACTGTTAAGGGGTAGTAGTATGCCATTTCCCATGCATATGTATGTATATCTATCCCTGTCTAGGGGGAATAGTATGGCATCTCCCACACATATATAAATCTAGCACTGTTAAGGGGTAGTAGTATGCCATTTCCCATGCATATGTATGTATATCTATCCCTGTCTAGGGGGAATAGTATGGCATCTCCCACACATATATAAATCTAGCACTGTTAAGGGGTAGTAGTATGCCATTTCCCATGCATATGCATGTATATCTATCCCTGTCTAGGGAGAATAGTATGGCATCTCTCACACATATATAAATCTAGCACTGTTAAGGGGTAGTAGTATGGCATTTCCCATGCATATGTATGTATATCTATCCCTGTCTAGGGGGAATAGTATGGCATCTCCCACACATATATAAATCTAGCACTGTTAAGGGGTAGTAGTATGGCATTTCCCATGCATATGTATGTATATCTATCCCTGTCTAGGGAGAATAGTATGGCATCTCCCACACATATATAAATCTAGCACTGTTAAGGGGTAGTAGTATGCCATTTCCCATGCATATGTATGTATATCTATCCTGTCTAGGGAGAATAGTATGGCATCTCCCACACATATATATATCTATCCCTGTCTAGGGGGAATAGTATGGCATCTCCCACACACATATATAAGTCCCCCTGATCCATGACCACTTACTGACTGTTTAGACACTTACCAGCCCCCCCAGCGAGGCCCTTGGTCACCCAACAAATCTCGGTCTGACACATGGTGCATCGAATCCAGTCACATCCATCTTTCTTCTGGACGATAATCTGACACGCAGGGCAGTACATGGCGTCCCCCGTCTGTACCAGGGTCTGTGGAGGTACAAACAGTTACTCCTGATGACGTCCCATTTCTGACTATAGGTGGTTGTGGCCCCCCCCAGGGAACACGCTTTCCAGATCCTTTATTAACTTTGAATGTCCCACCGGGAACCCATAACGTTTACATGTCTACAAACCTGCAGCGTAAAATCCTTGCAGGGGTTAAAATGATCCCCCACCTATGTGTTTTTTGTTATGTATGTATGTATGTATATATGTATGTATGTATGTATATATGTATGTATGTATGTATGTATGTATATATGTATGTATATATATATATATATATATACAACAATATACATACATACATGCAATACATGTATGTATGTATGTATATATGTATGTAGTAGTAGTATAGTAGTTATATATATATACATACATATATACATACTACATATATACATACATATATACATACATATATACATACATACATACATATATATATATGTATGTATGTATGTATATATGTATGTATGTATGTATGTATGTATATAAGTATGTATGTATGTATATATGTATTTTATTTCTTATATAACGCTACATATTTCGCAATTTACTCAATTCAGATCAACATCAGGCCCTGCACTCAAGAGCTTACAATCTAAGCACATTTATGTGACACATACAACCTATCAGTCTTTATGATTGTGGGGGAAACCGGAGGGCCCGGAGGAAACCCACGCAAGCACGGGGAGAACATACAAACTCCTTACAGATGTGTCCAAGGGTGGAATCGAACTCAGGACCTCAGCGCTGCAAGGGATCAGTACTAACCACTGAGCCACTGTACTGCCCTGTTGGCTGCCCCTGATTGGTCCCTTAATACTAGACCTGTACCCAAAAAAACCTTAATATTAATTGATGGTCCCAGGCTGGATAATTGATTTATTTGAATAAAGTTTATTTTATAAAAAACAAATGATGACCTGATCAATTGACTAAGTGAATTATTTGGAATGGATGTAAAATATTATTATTATTATAAACAAAATCATCCAATGAGCCAGGGATATTAACTACATCGTTTTCAATCTCTATAGTGAGATTTGAACCTACTGGTGACATTTAATTGCCCCTCCCTGGTCTAGGATACAGTCCAGCTGATACCCCGATATCTAGACAGACGCTGGATCTCTATTACCTTCAGCATATCAGTGGTTTGCCGGGCAGCGGAGTCGTTCTGGGCACGGATACGCAAGTCATCTTGGTACTGGCGGCAATTCATTCCATCGTGGATGGCCTGGAAATGCCAGAAAGGAAATAGGTGCAGATTAGTGTAACAATGTTCACTGGTAGTTTGTCCTCTAACCCTAACCTTAACCCTAACCTTAACCCTAACCCTAACCCAGGTTCTAAATGTTATTATAATACAATGTATAAAGGTCTCTTAGCCATGTAAGAGAAGTGAAAGTGGCTTGCTTAGTTCACCTTGCTAGTGTATTAAATGAGTATTATAGGAGCCAAGGAGCAATACAAGACTAGTACTTTACAGTACTTTATATAACACCCGTTCCATGGGTTTGAGGAGAGATGTAGAGATCACAGATAGGTGAACTATGTTAGCCAGGCCAGAACCTTGACGTTGATACATGTTCTGAATAACTTTCCATTATATATTAACAAGCTCACCCACAATTTAGCACCTCCGTTGTGTAGCGCACACAATCTCATTTCACTTGGTGCGCACCATATTAGAGGGAACCGTGATATTGGACCTGCCTTACAGTGATAGTGACTCTTATACTAAATAATAAATGACGGTGCCTTCTAATTGTTAGGATCCGGCTGGAGCCCTGACCTTACAGATCAGGCAGTTCTGAGCGAAGCAGATCGGACAGGTGAATTCATTGACAGAATCTTCGTAGATGCACCATCCTTTGCAATCTGCCGTTCGGCAATGGTAACTGTTTTGGCTTCGACTTTCGGCCACTACCAAACCTCTCTCGAGGAATCGGTTGTATTCGTCCTGGGACACCAACTGGAGAAGGAGAAATGAACAGGATGATCTGTATATCAATTAATACCATGATAATAGTAATACAATCAGTTCGAGAACAGAATTGGTTCTAATTAATACTCCCAGACATTGGGTAGGATCGTGGGTTAGGTGACATGGTTGGCCATGATTCAACTCACAGCGCGGATCTCTCTCTCCTGTAATTTGCTGTTGCAGGCATAGATCTCATCTCGGTACGGACAGGAAACCTCCGGATCCTCGCAGCAATTCACCACTTGCCTCAAACATTCCCTGCAAAATGACGCAAAGGAAGTGAATTAAGGAAGGTTAACGCGGGTCGCGACTTTATCCCGGTGGAGATAATGGACCGGTTGGTTGGGTTGAAATATTGGATACATTTGTTGCTGTGGCCATCAGTTTTCACCAGATTGAGAAAATTGGATGAAAATGGAAAAAACCTTGGTAAATTTTACCCGATTGTATGGTCAATAGGCCACGTTATTGGTCACAAAGAAATATCAGCAGTACTGCTTTTCAGATCATTTAACAATGTCAACTAAATTAATAAGGGGAATGGAGGGGCTTGACTATGCAGGCAGATTAGACAAGTTATAACAATTAATAAGGGGAATGGAGGGGCTTGACTATGCAGGCAGATTAGACAAGTTATAACAATTAATAAGGGGAATGGAGGGGCTTGACTATGCGGGCAGATTAGACAAGTTATAACTAAATTAATAAGGAGAATGGAGGGGCTTGACTATGCAGGCAGATTAGACAAGTTATAACTAAATTAATAAGGGGAATGGAGGGGCTTGAATATGCAGGCAGATTAGACAAGTTAGGGCTGTTTACATTGGAGAAGCGACGTTTGCGTGGGGACATGATAACCTTATACAAATATATTAAAGGGCCATACAATGAGCTCTCTGGTGCATTGTTTACTAATAGGTCATATCAGAGGACACGTGGACATCCTTTAAGGTTGGAAGAAAAGAAGTTTCACATTCAGGTTAGGAAAGGTTTCTTTACAGTGAGAACGGTGGACCATGTGGAACTGTCTTCCAGCAGATGTGGTAATGGCAAGTTCATTAATAGCTTTAAAAAAGGCCTGGATAAGTTTATAAAACTAAATAATATTGAGAATTGGTATAATCCATTACTGTAGTTCTGGTTGTGCAGGGATACTAATAATATTGAGAATTACTGGTATTAAACATATACTGTAGTTCGTTGGTACAGGGATACTATATAATATTGAGAATACTGGTATAATACAATACTGTACTTCTGGTTGGTACAGAGATACTATATAATATTGAGAATAACTGGTATTAATACATATGTAGTTCTGGTTGGTACAGGGATATTATATAATATTGAGAAACTGGTATTAATACATTATACTGTAGTTCTGGTTGGTACAGGGATACTATATAATATTGATAATTACTGGTATTAATACATATACTGTAGTTCTGGTTGGTACGGGATACTATATAATATTGAGAATTACTGGTATTAATACATATACTGTAGTTTTGGTTGGTACGGGATACTATATAATATTGAGTATTACTAGTATTAATACATATACGTAGTTCTGGTGGTACGGGGGGATACTATATAATATTGAGAATTACTAGTATTATAACATATACTGTAGTTTCTGGTTGGTAAGGGTACTATATAATATGGAGAATTACTGGTATTAATACAGTATACTGTAGTTCTGGTGGTATGGGGATACTATAAATATTGAGAATTACTAGTATTAATACATATACTGTAGTTTGGTTGGTACGGGGATACTATATAATATTGAGTATTACTGGTATTAATACATATACTGTAGTTTGGTGGTACGGAATATATAATATTGAGTATTACTGGTATTAATACATAAACTGTAGTTCTGGGTGGTACGGGGATATATATAATATTGAGTATTATGGTATTAATACATACTGTAGTTCTGGTTGGTACGGGGATACTATATAATATGAGTATTACTGGTATTAATACATATACTGTAGTCTGGATGGTACGGGGATACTATAATATTGAGTATTAATGAGTATTAATACATATCTGTAGTTCTGGTTGGTACGGGATACTATATAATATTGATAATTACTGGTATTAATACATATACTGTAGTTCTGGTTGGTAAGGGATACTATATAATATTGAGGAATTACTGGTATTAATACATATCCTGTAGTTCTGGTTGGTATGGGGATACTATATAATATTGAGAATTACTGGTATTAATACATATACTTAGTTTTGGTTGTACGGGGATATATATATATATTGAGAATTACTGGTATTAATACTATACTGTAGTTTCTGGTTGGTACAGGGAATACTATATAATTATTGAGAATTACTGGTATGTATTACATATACTGTAGTTCTGGTTGGTATGGGGATACTATATAATATTGAGAATTACTAGTATTAATACATATACTGTAGTTCTGGTTGGTATGGGGATACTATATATAATATTGAGTATTACTGGTATTAATACATATACTGTAGTTCTGGTTGGTACGGGATACTATATAATATGAGTATTACTGGTATTAATACAATAAACGTAGTTCGGTTGGTACGGGGATACTATATAATATTGAGTATTACTGGTATTAATACATATACTGTAGTTCTGGTTGGTACGGGGATACTATATAATATTGAGTATTACTGGTATTAATACATATACTGTAGTTCTGGGTGGTACGGTAGGGGATACTATATAATATTGAGTATTACTGGTATTAATACATATACTGTAGTTCTGGTTAGTACAGGGATACTATATAATATTGGGAATTGCCGCTATTAATACATATACTGTAGTTCTGGTTGGTACAGTGATACTACCGTACCTATTTTTACCTGTAAAATTTGTAAAAACTGATTGACTCGAGTATAAGTCGAGGGTAGAAATTATCACCACTACTGCCTTCTGATTCGTGTTGTTTTTAGGCTTAGTTGCCCTTTAAATGTACAGCAGAATTCCCATACATGAATCCCATACAGTAATAGCCAAATCCATACCAGTAACCTCTTTCCTTGGCACTCCAGATGTTTGGAAAGTACAACCCCCAGCATGCTTTGTTGCTGGGAGTTTCAGTTTCTAAACAATGTGGAGGGCAAGGTCAGTAAACTTTAATTAAGCTTACCATCATTACAATTCTCCTGAACCCCATATAGTAAAGGGCCCTCTGACCCCCATATAGTAAAGGGAACTCTGACCCCATATAGTAAAGGATTCTCTGACCCAATAGTTAAAAATGTCACCTGAGAGTTGTAGTTTTCAAGCTGTCCTTTGACTGTACTAGCAGCTGTTTTTTTCCCCAAAATGAGGAGAGCTATCAGATTTACAGCATCCAGTTGACAGTGCTTGAATGAGTCCAGCAACCAGAATACAGGAAGCCAGAAGTGTAAAGGCAATCAGCTCCTGTAACTTTCTATGCAGGTTAACACAGCGCCACCTACGGTTGCTATCTGTAATTGCAGAATTTGGATCAAAATTAGGACTTGACCCGAGTATAAGTTGAGGTTAGGTTTTCAAGGCTAATTTTTTAAGGCCTGAAAATTCGACTTATACTCGCGTATATACGGTATATAATATTGAGAATTACTGGTATTATACATATACTGTAGTTCTGGTTGGTTATGGGGATACTATATAATTGAGAATTACTGGTATTAATACATTATACTGTAGTTCTGGTTGGTACGGGGATACTATATAATATGAGAATTACTGGTATTAATAACATATACTGTATCTGGTTGTACCAGGGTAACTATACATATTGATAATTACTGGTATTAATACCATAAGTTGTTCTGGTTGGTACGGGATACTATATAATATTGAGAATCACTGGTATTAATACATATACTGTAGATCTGGTTAGCAAGGGATACTTTAAAATATTGACAATTACGGATTAAACATTATCTGTAGTTCTGGTTGGTACAGGGATACTATATAATATTGAGAATTACAGGTATTAATACATATACTGTAGTTCTGGTTGGTACGGGGATACTGGTATTACCACATATACTGTAGTTCTGGTTGGTACAGGGATACTATATAATATTGAGAATTACTGGTATTAATACATATACTGTAGATCTGGTTGGTAAGGGATACTTTATAAAATTGACAATTACTGGTATTAATACATATACTGTAGTTCTGGTTGGTACAGGGAACTAAAATATGAGACTTACTGGTATTAATACATATATTGTGCAGTTAGGCTGTTGATCTAGGGGATGACCTTTGCCATTTTGGAGTCGAAGGAATTTATTTTATGTTAGACGGGCATTAGGGTAATGTTGGAATAGATGGACGTATGTCTTTATACAACCTCCAATACTATGTTCATATTAACGGTTTATACAGGACCTTAGGGTGTTATAAAGGTTGGACAGATGAATGTATGTCTTTATACAACCTCCAAGACTTGTATATGTAAACTGTTATACGGACATTATGGGTAGGGTATAAAGGTTGGACTAGATGGATGTATGTCTTTATAACAACCTCCAATACTATTTATATGTAACTGTTATGAGGCCATTATGGGTCGGGTTATAAAGGTTGGAAAGATGGATATGTCATGTACTTTATAAAACCTCCAATACTATGGTACTATGTAACTGTATACGGACCATTATGGGTGGGTAAAAGGTTGGACTAGACGGACGTATGTTCTTATACACCTCCAATACTATGGTTACTATGTAACTGGTATACAGGACATTCTGGTTGGTACGGGGATAATATATATTTTTGACAATTAATGGTATTAATACATATACTGTAGTTCTGGTTGGTACAGGGATACTATATAATATTGAGAATTACTGGTATTATTACATATACTGTAGTTCTGGTTGGTATGGGGATACTATATAATATTGAAAATTACTGGTATTAATACATATACTGTAGTTCTGGTTGGTACAGGGATACAATATAATATTGAGAATTACTGGTATTAATACATATAATGTACTTCTGGTTGGTACGGGGATAATATATATTTTTGACAATTAATGGTATGCAAGATCTGTTCCAAGCGCTACCCCAATCCTATAAAGCACCCTCCTCTCATCCACCCTGTCACCTCTTCCTTGGCCCGTATTCAGGACTTTGCTATGCTGCTCCTCTGCTCTGGAAATCCTTTCACGTCTCCAGTGCCTTCCTCCCATGCATACCTTCAAACGTAACCTTAAACCCACCTCTTCAGGCAAACAATATAACCTGGCCTAGACATTAACCCTCTTATACCCAATATGATCCAACCCGCCTTTCAACACTCCAATGCCAATCTATTGCAGCCTACCAATTCCCGTCCCCTTATGTCTCAACCCCTATCCTCTAACTGTAATGTCTTTGGCAGGGTCCTCCCCCTATTATATCACGGTATTGCTGTAAATAAACTCATCACTCTCTGTGTACTTATATTATGGTATTACCTGTGTATGTAATATGTATGACTTTGTATAACATGTATTCCCTGTATGTATTCAGGACTATGTAATTGTTAAGGCCACGGAGATGTTGGCGCTATATAATCTACAATAATAATATAATAATAATAATAATAGTGTACGGCTAGCAATTATTTTTTTTATTACATTATAAAACATGAAGGGAAAAAGATTCGGCTGGAAAACGATGGTAGAGCAGATGTTTACAAAATATATTTATTGTGTGGTTGATTATGATTACTGTGCTAATGTCTAAACATATTTAACTTACGGTATCAGGGTTTCCTCAGAAGCGGTTGTAGTTGACAGGCAATTGGCCCAGGCTGGTTTATCACCACCAATTTGAGAATCACATAAAACACAATCAAGTCTGAGGAGACTCATGTTCACTTAGGGAATTCCAACCTGCTGAGACATTCTGTTACTCTAGTGGACTCATCTTCTGAATCGGAAAGAACCATAGGAGAAGTGGAAGGACCTGAACACAGGATAAAACTCCTTTACTCATATAAAGCATTCTCCCACCATACTCTTTGAAACAAATTCTGGCACTTCACGAACTGGCCATCACTAAAGCATAACAGAGTCAAATAGATACCCACAAACACATATTATTATATCAGGCTTATTAATAAAACATAGACCTAGAGATTTAACTTCAGTGGTGGAGAAAAACTGAAAGTTTGACACAAACATATTCTACAACTAAAGAAGGGCAACTAATTAATAAGGTGATTGGGGTGCTTGAATATTAAGACAGATAGATAGTTACAATTATGCACACAAAAGAAAGGTGCTTGCCTGGGGATATGATTACTGGTTATAAATACATTAATGGGCCATACATAAACTATCTGGTGCATTGTTTTACCAATAGAATACGTCAGAGGACACCGGTTGCCTCTTACTTATAGAAAACCAAGCACAAAATACAGCGCTTATAGCACTAAATATAGGTGACCATCTGGCTTAATACAGTGGGTCAAAACAGCTAATAAATCGGAACTTATAATATTGTAAAACTAACAAAAAAACAGCAGGATTTAAGAAGAGATAACCAGCTCAATTTACATAGAACAGACTAAATTTGTTCAATATATTTATTGCATTTAAGTACATAAACCTTTTGTTTCTTCTCTCTCAAGTATTTCTTCTTTCCATTTTTCATCAGCAACTTTGTCCAGGCGCTCTTCCAGCCTACGGCATGTACAACGAATTTCCTTCAACAAAAAAAATCTGATTAGTCAAATCACTACCACAATGTATGAAAGCATATACCAACACTTTCAGAGTAATAAAAGTGTTTGGTGTTGCAATAAAAAAACATCCAAGAATTACAGAACTACAATATTTGGTGTTTTAAGAGCTGCTCTCCTTATGTTGCATCTAAAGAATTGGCGTTAGCTTTTTTGCCCACATTGCTTTGCTATATAATCCGCATGTTACACTACAAACACATACAGGGAGATTCAATAAAGTTCTTATCGTTTAAAATGGTGCTAATTTTGCCCCAACCAATCAGATTTTATTTAACTTTGAAAGCATCTTGATTTGGTTGGGCAAAATTAGCACCATTTTAAACAATAAGAACTTTTATTGAATACCCTGATAGTTCGCTATCATAGAGATAATTACTGACGGACACTTAAAAGATGGGTGGAATGTCTACCTGTCTCTCCCTCTCAGTTGATTCTTTTCCATTTGTGCAACTTTTAGAGCAGATTTCAACTCATTCAGCTCTCGTCTGCACTCTGACAGCTGTACCTGGGCCACAGAATAAGTATTAACACCCATCAATAGAATCCCCCACCAAGGAGAAATCAACCTTACATATTTGAGCATTTAATGGCTTTTAATTATTATACAGTTTAGCATATTTTCCAAGGGGTTTACCTGTTGATACTCCCTCTCTCTCTCTCTCTCATCTGATTGTGTATATTTTCAAATTGACAAAAAACACCCGACAGCTACTAATCAGAAACCAGGATGTAACAGAACCCTAGGCAGGATTTCAGTTAGTTTACATTTCTCAACTTTGTACTAAATTTGAGGTGATTTACCTATTAACAATGTTTTACCTTTGATAAATACATAACCTTTTAGAAGAAGGGAAGCCCATGACACCTACATAATGCAGCTGAATTAAACAACTTTTAAAATGATGATAAACAAAAGTCAAGATTTTTTTCTTCACACTCAGTTATTTATAACTCCACACACGCACAGCAACCTACAGTAATATGTTTACCTTGGGAAAAGACCAAATAACAACCATAGACAGAAACGACTAATAATCCCTATGCAAGCTTTATAGTGTATCAATTAATAATAATTCTGTCTCATTTAGAGGTAGTTAAGACCTCTGATATTTCTAAACATAAACAAGCTAAGTATATACCTGGCTGGCATCAACTTGTCTTGTTCAGTTTGCACTGTAGTGCTTCCCTTTGGTTCTTTTCCTCCAGCAGACTGTTTCCCCATGTTTAGTTTCTCTGCTTTCAGATTCACAATCTGATCTCTCTTGGCTTAAAAAAACGAGCACATTTTTTGCCAAATTGGAATTTATAAAATAAAGCTATTTTTTCTAGCTTTGCCAAATTGTTTTTTTTTTTATACTATTCTTACATTATATCATTGTGCCCTTTAATTCCTTAAAGGAGTGAACACTCACCATGGAAACAAAATTGCCAGTAACCCAAATAAAAAGTTAAAAAAAACCCAAATTTTGACCCTATTTTACCAATCAGATGATAATTCAATGCAGCCTATTGCAAAAATTAACAACAAAACAGACACACACACATTTTTATCAAGCCATTGTCCTTGCGATTTGGAGTTGCAGCCCATTTAGGACACTCTCCATGGCGACAGGAGGGACAATAGGGACCTTGCCCTGGTCAAGGGCTCAAATCCTACGTCAAAGGCAACAACCATAACGGCATATCTGATTTAAAGGGCATCTATATGTAATTTATACATTGCTCCAATCCAATCGCACACCCCCCCCCCGTTCATATAGTCCGGCTGGTGACCAAGCCCCTCATGTCATTATTCCTTCTACACATTATCTTTATCACTTCATAAATTGGTGAAAGCTTGAAAGCTTTCCTTTACTTCTGTTTTAAACCCAGTATTTGCCAAGCAGGAAGGAGTACACACACTACAACACACGGCACAGCTCAAGCAGGAGTGGTGTATGGAAATCTTGACTTCTTTTAACTTCTATAAAGAGGACAGAGGAGGAAACTGAAGAAAATAAAGGTACTCGGGGGGGGGGGGGGGGGGGTTTATAGAAAACATAGAAAGAAAAAAAAAAATGACATTTTCCCACTACAGATGCCCTTTCATTTTCGCCAATGGTAACAAAAACACAGGCTAAACATTTTAGGCTGTAGCAAAAAATGTTGTTAATGTTTCAGCTAAATTAATCAAAGTTCTTGGTCAGGCCATCGTGGGCACCAGGGTTCAGTAATGATGCAATTCAGTGTTCTCCCAGAATTTTTTCCTGCCGGGTGGCATGAAAAAGTAGCCGGGTGGGTAGGACGGAAATTTGGTGGTAAGGGAAAATGTGCACTGCATCATGCCATTATATAGGTCAGGGATGTCTAACTTTTGTCCCACTAGATGTTTGAAAACTAACTCCCAGCATTCCATGGTTGTAGAATGCAGGAGTTGTAGTTTGTCACATCTGCAGGTAACCCTGTACTAGCAGCACAAGCACATGTGAAACCCTTTTGTGGCCTTGAAAATCTTGGAAAAGCTAGTTACGTGCTAAAATATTCTTGCGGGTGTAAAAAATGCTGGACTGAGCAGTTTTGGGCGGGAGTTTTTACTGACCTATTGGCACACCCTATTAAACCTACTTGCGGCTCCTTCTGATCTTACAGCCCGCGTTGCCCATCTCCCGACCACGCACCTATCTTTGGCGCCAATACAAAGATAGGCGCACGATCGGGAGAGCAGGACATTCGGCTGCCAGTTCAAAGGACCTGTGATTGAGCGCCAGGTAAGGTAAGTGCCGCTGTGTCCCCGTGAGCAAACTATTATTCACAGAGAGGTGAGAATAAGCGTTCTCACCCCCCTGTGAATAATGAAACGATTGGCAAACACTTATTTTTTTAAGTTTACAGTTCCTTTAATAGAAGAGCTTAGTATTTGAAAAATATGTCATTCTCAGAGCTAACATCACCAACAGAATATAATCTAAGTGTTAATTTTACAATAAATTGGTTTAGGGTCATCATTACTTTTGTATGTTTGTGGTTTGTGGCAAAACTTGTTTCAGGCGAGAACATCACTGATGCATATTTATATGTCTGTTATGAAAGGATCATTAAAAAAAGTTGACAAGTATAATTTGCCTGCTTATGAAACAAAATGTTATTTCAAAAAAAAAAAAAAGCGTTTGCTCTTATAAGTTCCAAATTATGTTGTTTCATATATATTCCTGAAAGAAATGTAGAACATATAATTTTATATTCTACTCACCCAGTTCTACAATTCATATGATGAATTAATGCAGACAACTGTCTTCCAGGACAGTGGTTAGATGATCCAAGAGAGGGGCAGTACCTACTACCACTGCCATCCTCTAGTCCGAGTAATGAACATACATATGTGCGGATGTGTGGTCACAATTCATTCAATATTTCCTTCTAAACTTACTCACAAAACAAGTGATTTGCTTTAGGGGCCAATACATGCACTTATTATAGAAAAAGCATGTAAGACAAAGTACGTATAAAAATAATGTTTGCATGGTTAGCACTAGTCAATACAGACCTAAACCCAGCTGTAACCAATTATAGAAACAGATTGTCAGATTATGTTGAAAAACCCATAAAAATTTAGTGTTAAATCAGCTGCAAATATTTTGTATACATTTTCTAAGCTAAATTTCGCTTGCTTTACCCTAATAAGTAAACAGAAGAGCAAATTAGATTTAAAGTAAGTCATCAATATTAGTAAAGACTCCATTTGTAGGTCAAGTTAAAGATGTCACACCCTGTTAGCCTGTAGAAGTGTAATACTGAACTACAGAATACACATCACAATAATCTTGTCAACTTGACCGCTTACACTCCAAAATTATAAACAGTTCTAGATTTCTATACCTCCATGCTGTGATTTAAAGCGGTTTTTTCTTGCCACCATTGTGCCATTTCTTCCTTATATTTCAGACTCAGATCAGAAAACTTAATAGAAAGGTCTGATGTTTCAACACGGCTTTTATGAAGGTCAGATATGGTGCGATCCCGAACAGAAGAAACTGTTGCCAGCTCTTCTCTCAGCAACAAAACGTTCTGTTGACTTGAACACAGCATATCCTGTGTGGCTCGGATCTTCTCTTTTAGTGATTCCACCTGCAGCTATACACCAAATGAAACAAGTTAATGAAATATTTAAACAAGGGGGGGCAGAAGCTTAAGGAAGACAAACTTGGAAATCCCTAGTTCTAGTATGTGATATTTAAAGGGTATATCCACTGGCTAAAAAATTCTATGTGCTATTCAGTTTTATTGAATAATGGAAAGGAAAGGTCTAATCTCTTGTTCTTCAATAAAACCTGCAGGAGCCAGGAACAAAGGTAAGTAACTTACAGGTTCAGACACACTCTGTATTCTATCTGAATGCTGATGTAGGGAGTAGACCTCTTTTAAAATTACATCACAGAATTACGCATTATTGGACTTGTATAGTAAAAGCTAGGTTTCATCATACAGTTTTAGGAGAGAGAGAATTCACTGATGTTTGTTAATCTTAGAAATTAAATTTTTTTAGATTTTGCAAGATTCTGTACAGCAAAAATCTCTAATACATACATGCATGTACAGTATAAGGGAGCGTAGATATAGTCAGCACCTGTCAGCAGAAACAGTGGAAGATTGCAGTCGCGGGTAAGTTTAAAGACATAGATACTTTACCTTCCAATTTTCAGTTAAAGTGAAAAACAGTATGTTCTTTAAGCTTTGTAAGGTGGCTTGGAATAACTTTTGTATTTAGTGTTTTAAGAACTAAATCTAGAAAACAATCCATACATGCAGTCACTAAAATGTTCCCTTTAGCATAGTTGCATTTTTGGTAAATTCTTGCCTGATATCAGTAGTCAGTAGGGCTATGCGTCATTTGTGAGTCATCATTATCAGTTTCCTTGTCTAGACAAAACTTTAGACAAGTACCATAGTGCAACTATGCTGAAGAGGAGGAGAAAAGGTGTTGATCCTGGATGCCTGCTGGGTAAGATAAGGATAGAGTATTTTTAGATAATCGATAATTCTTTCTTTAGTAATGCTAATTGAAAGCAGTGAAAGGCAATATGAATATTACAAGCAGTGTTCTCCCTAGGGTCTTTTAGCCGGGTGGTCCACCCGGCTACTTTTTCATGCCACCCGGCTGGAAAAAAATTCTTGAGAGAACACTTGTGATTTAAAAGAATTTAGAAGTAGGTTTAATAGGTGTGCGCCAATAGGTCAGTAAAAACTTCCGCCAAAACTGCTCAGTCCAGACCCCTTTTTTACACCTGCAAGATTATTTTAGCACTTTAACTAGCTTTTCCAAGATATCCAAGGCCACAAAAGGGTGTCACATATGCTTGTACTGCTATGTTACATGGGTTACCTGCAGATGTTGACGAACTACAACTCCCTGCATTCTACATTCTACCTATATAATGAGCATGATGCAGTGCACATTTTCCCTTACCACCAAATTTCCCCGTCCTACCCCACCCGGCTACTTTTTCATGCCACCCGGCAGGAAAAAAATTCTGGGGAGAACACTGCGTGTGTAGAATTCACGTTGTCATTACGGGGTGTCGTGTGTAGAATTCACGTTGTCATTACGGGGTGTCGTGTGTAGAATTCACGTTGTCATTATGGGGTGTGGTGTGTAGAATTCACGTTGTCATTATGGGATGTCGGGTGTAGAATTCACATTGTCATTACGGGGTGTCGTGTGTAGAATTCACATTGTCATTACGGGGTGTCGTGTGTAGAATTCACGTTGTCATTACGGGGTGTCGTGTGTAGAATTCACGTTGTCATTACGGGGTGTCGTGTGTAGAATTCACGTTGTCATTATGGGGTGTGGTGTGTAGAATTCACGTTGTCATTATGGGATGTCGGGTGTAGAATTCACATTGTCATTACGGGGTGTCGTGTGTAGAATTCACATTGTCATTACGGGGTGTCGTGTGTAGAATTCACGTTGTCATTACGGGGTGTCGTGTGTAGAATTCACGTTGTCATTATGGGGTGTGGTGTGTAGAATTCACGTTGTCAATAAAGCTTGGTATGGTCATCTAGTCAGTTACGTTGGGTACACCATTTAATGATACATGGCCGATGGTTGGTATTGCCCCTTCATCGTTATAAAGTGTGTACTGCTATTCCAAGTGTTCCAGAGGCCGAGGAACGTTCACTGGTGACTTCTACATCACTCAGAACTGCCCGAAAATTTCCCTAAAGTATACTTTATATAGGGAGAACACTTGGGATTGTCTTTAAAAAATGACTAACAGAATCTATAAGATTCTTGTAGCTTGCTATGGTTATCATCTCAGTTAGCCAATAAAACTTGCTGCGGTGATGTCAGGTTAGCCAATAAAGATATCACCATTATATTACTTGATAAATGATTCTCTCTCTATATAAATGGCTACACTTGATCAGACATTTGAAAATCCACAGACCCCATTGGTTGAGAATTTTACCAACATCCTATTGGGGGTGACATTAATGGCTATTTATAACGTATATAAAAACCAGCTCTAATCCCATAATGAAAACCACTCTCATGGGAAATAAAATATATGAAAATGTTTATTCGTACGGACACAGAAAGCCATTACAGATGTGCAGTGTACATTCCTGAATAGACAATATGGAAATTGTATAGAGAGATTAGTGAGCATTAAATGACATCTACACTAAAAAAAGTCACTTTAAATTGCCCATTACTGGAAACCATAATTCTTCCCAACCACCACTGTGACCTTTTATTTTTGTTGATCTGTCCACAATTTTTCAGATATCCATTCGGAATCATTTCACCTGTCAACCATTTGCATTATTATCATAAACTCTTTTTCTGAAACAATGACAGAGATTTAATAGTTGGTATGTGGGAAATTTCCTCTCCCAGTGCTGCCTCAGTGAGATTACTGAGCATGCTTGCCCTCATAAAAAAAGTCTGGTCAGATGGTAGGGGGAGTAGTTAGGGTGCATACTGAGCCTGAGAAAAACAAGTACTGGATTGAAGGCAACACACAGACCTCAGAGTAAGTGCTACTTACACATATTCTTTTCAGTATAGTTGTCCTTTAACACTTTATTCTATTTAATCCACGAGCCATTGAAAATGAAATACACGGGAGCCAAGCTTAGTAGGTACACTAAAAACTGGGGCTCATTCTATCTCCAAACCTGTGGTCCTTGCTCAGCCATAGATATGACATTGTATGACCTTGGCAAAATGAATCTGGGTATCTGGTAACTGTCAAGGGTTATGTGCTTACCCTTTAATAAAGACTAGCACAATGGGAAATTATCCTAATCCAGAAATCACAACCAACCACATTATGTCTCTTTTTTTTAGGGGCTGGTACACCGGACGATATTTTGGCCCAATCAGTGACCAGGGCTGTCATTTGGGTCAAATCAGCTGGGTAACCAATGGTACAAAATGTTTTTGACCCATTTTTAAAGGGAATTTATACAGAAAAAAAAGGCAACTCTATCCCGAAATGAAAAACTGTAACCAGTACAAAGGGACAGTAACGGTAATTAATCAATCAACGTTTTAACGAATGTGAAGGACGTGTGCACAATGAACGCATTCCGAGTTCAGACTTAGTGCTGGGGAAAACAGGAAAAACCAGGGAAAAAATTTCAGTTGAGACGCAGAGCCTATTAATACAGGCAGAGGCTGGCCACATGGCTGAAAACAGGAAGTGTTCAAGCAGGAAGTGTTCAAGCAGGAAGTAAATATTACTGAACTATTCCTGCAATAACTTCTCACTAATGTTATCTAGAGATGTGATTTAGGTTTTATTTTAAAGGTACGATGGAAGGATTTTAATTTCATCCTAGTTTCGGAGTATTGGGAGATCACAGTTACCCTTTAGATATATTAAATGTGTTCCATCTATGATGATCAGGAACACACTACACTGGCTTTACATGCACTGGATTTCACAATGAGTTTAAAGGCCACAATAAAGTGCCCCATCTGAGAATCTTTTTCTCTGTGGATGACAGGGAATTGTGGGTACAGCAGGTGACTTAACCCCCACCCCTAGGATCTTGATGAAGACCCCGACGCCCCTCCCCAAAAACGCCCATTTTTACAAACACGTTGTAAAATATAAATATTGCGTAGTTTTGTCTATATACATGTATAGGGTTACCTGAGATCAGAACAGTATTAAACCAGTAAATGAAGTCAGTGCGCGGGGAGGGATGTATGAGCGTGCCGCGGGGTTGGCTAGTATATGTATATATACAGCCACCAGGGGGCAATAAAGCACAGGAGATTAGCAATGTTGCATTTCCCTATTAGCAGCAGCCGCCAGGGAGAGATGGGGAGGGAGGGGGAGGGCTCCAATGCACATGCCAGCAGCAACTGAGAGGACAGATCAAAGGCAGAAACCTTTTGGACAGGAAGGGAGCTCCTACCCTTCAGTTTATTGGACTTTGAAGAGGCGCTGCGGGAGAACCATAAGGAGCAGGGATGTACGGTAAGGATTTTAACTGTACAGTGGGGCCAGTAGTGGGTTAAAGTGGTTGTAGTTTGGGGGTGTGACCTACAATAAAAAGGGACATGACAGGTCCCATTAGGCTTTGTCTGGACCAATAGTGAACAAGACACTGCGTCCTGATTTAATAACCAACCTGCCAGAGGCTGAGGCCTAGATAGCGCTGGTACAATTTGGATTCCATTTTACAAACCAATCACATATGGCCATCCTTGTGCCTCAAAACCCTGCATCTTTTTCCGACACAGGAACACGCGAGTTGCGTGCGTTTCCGTATCAAGATCATTGAAGGAAACGAAAAGGCAGGAAAAAAAAAAAAAACCTTCTACGTAGAATGAAGGTTATATCCATTCACAAATAATGCTTAATGTCCAGAATCTATACACTGTCCTGGCTAATGTAATCTACATCAAGGCACTGGGGCTCCACTCACAGGCAGCTGCCAGAACTACAGGGAAAGATTCCAGCATGACAATTTCTTGAGGGTTTCCCCAACAGTCCGCATCATCTTCCTCTTTCCAACAAAAATGTGTTCTGCTTAAAATACCCCCCAGCACCCAATGATCCAGAATTCCTTTCCCACTGAACACAGCTTGGCCTTCACACGTGGGGGTAGAGACCGCTACATGGACTCTGTAGATAGGACAGTGAAGTCCTCCAGGGAGCTGCCGTTCTGAGCAGAGTTGTAACATATCGCCTTTTCTCTCCTTCCTTTTCCCTGGTGAAATTTAAATACAAAAAAAAAACAAAAGAAAGAAGAGAGAAGAGAAGATTTTTTATGAGAAATTGTCTCTTATCGAATGTGACAGCAATGATCAGAACGTCAAAAATGTTCCTTCTGGAGAGACAGCTCTGTCTAAAGGGAAAATACACCCTACCCAAAGGGAGCGAAATAACCTTTACCAAGCAATGACTAGTAAAACACAACAGAGGGTCTAGTTTACAAAACACACTATGGTCTTCAAAACCCAGTGCAGATCTTTACACATATACTGAGTGTATACAGCTACTGTGGATGTATATATCTATGTATCTGCACATATACTGACAGTGTATACAGATACTGTGGACATATATCTCTATATCTGCACATATACTCCGTGTATACAGCTACTGTGGATGTATATCTCTATGTATCTGCACATATACTCACAGTGTATACAGTTACTGTGGATGTATATATCTCTATATCTGCACATATACTGACAGTGTATAAAGTTACTGTGGATGTATATCTCTATATCTGCACATATACTGACAGTGTATACAGATACTGTGGATGTATATATCTCTATATCTGCACATATACTGACAGTGTATACAGTTCTCGTGGATGTATATATCTCTATATCTGCACATATACTGACAGTTGTATACAGATACTATTGGACTGTATATATCTATATTCTGCACATATACTGACAGGGTAGAAGATACGTGGATGTATATATCTCTATATATGCACATATACTGACAGTGTATACAGATACGTGGAGTAGATCTCTATATCTGCAAATATACTGACAGTGTATACAATACTGTGGATGGATGTATATCATCTCTATCTGCACTATACTGACAGGGTATACCAAATAGTGTGGGATGTATATCTCTATACTGCACATATATGACAGTGATACAGATACTGTGGATATGTATATATCTCTATATGCACATATACTGACAGTGTATACAGTACGGTGGATGTATAATCTCTATATCTGCCACATATACGACAGTGTATACAGATACTGTTGGCTGTTATATCTGCACATATACTCACAGTGTATACAGTTACTGTGGACATATATCTCTATATATCTGCACATATACTCACAGTGTATAGTTACAGTGGACAGCTATCTCTATATCTGCACATATACTCCGTGTATACAGCTACTGTGGACATATAGCTCTATATCTGCACATATAATTACAGTGTATACAGCTACTGTGGATGTATATATCTATGTATCTGCACATATACTCACAGTGTATACAGTTACTGTGGATGTATATTCTCTATCTGCACATATACTGACAGTGTATACAGATTACTGTGGATAGTATATCTCTATATCTGCACATATACTGACAGTGTATACAGTACTGGGTGATGTATATATTCTATTATGATAATATACTGACAGTGTATTACGATACTGTGGATGTATATATCTCTATATCTGCACATTACTGACAGTGTATACAGATCTGTGGATGTATATCTCTATATCTGCACATATACTGGACAGTGTATACAGCTAATTGGATGTATATCTCTATATCTGCACATATACGACAGTGTCTATACATTACTGTGGATGTATATACTCTCTATATCTGCACATATACTGACAGTGTATACAGATACTGTGGAATTATGATATATATCTCTATATCTGCACATATACTGACAGTGTATACAAGACTACTGTGGGATTATTTAATTTGATTTATTTGTGTATATACTGACAGTGTAGTTGTATAATCTCGATTGCACATTATACTGACATGTATCAGTACTGGGATGTATATATTATATAATCTGCACATATACTGACAGTGGTATACAGGTAAATCACTGTTGGATGTATATATCTCATATCTTGCACATATACTGACAGTGTATACAGATACTGTGGAGATATATCCTATTCTGCACATATACTGACAGTGTTACGATACTGTGGATGTATATTCTCTATTCTGCACATATACTGACAGTGTATACAATACTGTGGATGTATATATCTTATATCGCCACATATACTGACAGTGTATACACACTACTGTGGAATGTATATATCTCTATACCTGCACATATACTGACAGTGATACAGATACTGTGGAGTTAGATCTCTATATCTGCATCATATACTGACAGTGTATACATGATTGGATGTATATATCTCGATATCTGCACATATACTGACAGTGTATACAGCATACTGTGGAATGTATATATCTCTCACATATACTGACAGTGTATAATACGCTTTATTACAGTGATGTGGAGTATATATCTCTATATATTGCACATATACTGACAGTGTCTACAGATTGTGATAAGTCTTATATAATCGCACATATACTGCACATGTGTATACAGATACTGTGAGTATTACTTATTAAATAAACGTGTTTCATGATGTAATCTCCTATATCTGCCATACGACAGGTACGAACAGGGTGTTTATCTCCTATTGCACTATGGAGTGTAAGATACTGTGGATGTATATATCTCTTATCTGGCAAATATACGACAGTGTATACAGATACTGTGGATGTATATATCTCTATATCTGCACATATACTGAACCGTGTATACAGATGATGTATATATCTCTATATGCACATATACCTGACAGTGTAATACAGCATCTGTGGAGTATATATCTCTAGTACTTGCACATATACTGGACAGGTCGTTACGATTACTGTGGTATGTATATCTCTCTATAACTGCACATAACTGACAGTGTAATACAGATACTGTGGATGTATATATCTATATAATCTGCACATTATACTGACAGTGTATACAGATAATGTGGATGTCTACTATTTATCTGCACTATACTGACAGTTGTATACAGATACTGTGGATGTTCATAATCTCTATTCTGCACATATATGACAGGTAGATACAGATACTGGTGGAGTATATCTCTCTATACTGCACATTATAACTGCTGACAGTGTATACAGCTACTGTGGATGATATCTCATGTATCTGCAATATACTCCAGTGTATACAGTTACTGTGGATGTATATGATCTCTCTATCTCTGCACATCATACCTGACAGGTGTATACAGCTACTGATGGATGTATATTCTCATATCTGCACATATACTGACAGTGTATACAGCTACTGTTGGATGTGTATATATACTCTATATCGCACAATACTGACAGTGTATACAGTACGACTGCTGGATGTATAGTCTCTATATCTGCACATATACTGAAGTGTATACAGCTACTGTGGAGGTGATATCTCTATATCTGCACATGATACTGACAGTTATACAGATACTGTGGATGTATAATCTCTATATCTGCACAAATCTGCAGATATACTACGAATACGATACTTGGATGTATATATCTCTATAATCGCACATATACTGACAGGTATACAGATACTGTGGATGTATAATCTCATATCTGCACATTATACTGAACAGGGTTACAGATACTGTGGATGTGATATATCTCTAATATAATGCACATATACTGACAGTGTATACAGATGACTGTATGGATTATCTCTATCCTGCTTGGCCACATTACTGTACAGTTTCTACAGATACTGTGGTGTTATCTCTATATTCTGGCACATATTATGACAGTGTTACACGTCTCTGTGGATGCAATATCTACCTATATCGCCACACATATACTGACAGTGTATACAAATACTGTGGATGTATATATCTCATATCTCGCATCATATACTGACAGGTTGTTAACGCACTGTGGATGTATATCTCTATATGCACTATACCTCCGTGTATCAGCTCACCGTGGCTGTAGATATCTATGATCTGCACATTTACTGACGTGTTACAGCTACTGTGGACATTATATCTCTATATCTTGCACATATCTTACTCCGTGGTATACATGGTACCGTGATGTTATATCTATGTATCTGCACATATCCTAACACAGTGTAGTCAGTTACTGGGACATATATCTATATATATCTGCACATAACTCACAGGTGTAAGTTACAGTGGACAGCTTATCTCTATATCTGCAGCATATACTCCGTTATACAGCTTACTTGGGATGTATATATCTATGTATTGATCTGCACATATACTCCGTGTATACAGCTACTGTGGATGTATATATCTATGTATCTGCACATATACTCCGTGTATACAGCTACTGTGGATGTATATATAACTTATACAGTCATTGTCAATAAGTATACATCCGATGACAGAGTATATGCAGATAAAATAACCTCCACAGATAACTGTATACACTGTGAGTATATGGGCGATCACATGAGAATACTACATCCACAGTAAGCTGTATTACACGGGTAGTATATGTGCAGAGTATAATCGAGAGACTATGTCCACCGTAATTGTATACAGTCTGTGGACAGATACAGCGATACATAGATAATACATCCACAGTAGCTGGTATACACTCAGTATATGTAAAGATTCTTGCACTGGTTTTGAAGACCATATGTGTGTTTTGTAAAACTAACCCTCTGGTGTGTTTAACTAGTCATTGGCTTGGGTAAAGGTTATTTCCTCCTTTGGGTAGGGTGTATTTACCTTTAGACAGAGCTGTTCTCTCAGAAGGAACATTTTGACGTTCTGATCATTGCTGTCACATTCGATCATAAGAGACAATTTCTCATAAAAAATCTTCTCTTCTCTCTTCTTCTCTTTTGTTTTTTTTTTGTATTGAAATTTCACCAGGGAAAAGGAAGGAGAGAAAAGGCGATATGTTTACAAACTGCCTCAGAGACGGCAGCTCCTCCCCCGGAGGACTTCAGTCCTATCTACAAGTCAGTGACCGGTCTCTACCCCCACGTGGAAGGCCAAGCTGTGGTCAGTGGGAAAGGAATATCTGTGGATCATTGGGGACGTTGGGGGGTATTTAAGAGAACACATTTTTTGGAAAGAGGAAGATGATGCGGACTGTGGGGAAACCTCAGAAATTGTCCTGTGGAAATCGTTCACTGTAGTCGGCAGCTGCTGGAGTGGAGCCCCAGTGCTTGATTGTAGATTTACATAGCCAGGACAGTGTATAGCATTCTGGACATTAAGCATATTTGTGAATGGATATAACCTTCATTATACGTAGAAGGTTTTTTTTTTTTCACTGCATTTTCGTTTCCTTCAATGATCTTGATACGGAAAACGCCGCAACTCGCGTGTTCCTGGTGTCGGAAAAAGACGAGGGTTTGAGGCACAAGGATGGCCATATGTGATTGGTTTGTAAAATGGAATCACAAATTGTACCAGCGCTATCGGGCATCTCAGCCTCTGGCAGGTTGGTATTAAATCCAGGACGCAGGTCTGTCACTATTGGTCCAGACAAGCCTAATGGGAACTGTCAGTCCCTTTTCTTGTAGGTCACACCACCAAACTACAAAACCACTTAACCAACTACTGGCCCCAAAGTACAGTTAAAATCGCTACCGTACATCCCTGCCTCCTTATGGTTCTCCACAGCGCCTCTTCAAAGTCCAATAAACTGAAGGGATAGGAGCTCCTTCCTGTCAAAAGGTTTCATGCCTTTGATAGTCCTTCAGTTGCTGCTGGCATGTGCATTGGGAGGCCCCCCCTACCCTCCCCATCTCTCCCTGGCGGGTGTTGCTAATAGGGAAATGGCAAACATTGCTAACTCTCCTGTGCTTTATTGACCCCTGGTGGCTGTATATATACATATACTAGCCAACCCCGCGGCAACGAATACATCCCTCCCGCGCACTGACTTCATTTAATGGTTTAGATTACTGTTCTGATTCAGGAACCCATACATGTTA
Source organism: Hymenochirus boettgeri (assembly GCA_019447015.1). Classification (NCBI taxonomy): domain Eukaryota; kingdom Metazoa; phylum Chordata; class Amphibia; order Anura; family Pipidae; genus Hymenochirus; species Hymenochirus boettgeri. The sequence continues at coordinate 38,921 of JAACNH010001277.1, forward strand.
TTATAGACAAAACTAGCATTATTTATATTTTACAACGTGTTTGCTATAAAAAATGGGCGTGTGGGGAGGGGCGTCGGGGTTCATCAAGATCCTAGGGGTGGGGTTAAGCACCTGCTGTTACCCACAATTTCCCTGTCAACACAGAGAAAAAGCGTATCAGATGGAGCAAAGTATTGTGGCTTAAAACTCATGTGAAATCCAGTGCAGTAAAGCCAGTGTTGTGTGTTCCTGATTCATCATAGAGTGGAACACATTTAATATAATCTAAAGGGTAAATGTGATTCTCCCCAATACTCGGAAACTAGGGAAGATTAAAATACTTCCATCGTACCTTAAAATACAAACTAAATCAAATCTTAGATAACATTAGTGAGGTTATGGCAGGATATAGTTCTAGTAATATTTACTTCCTGCCTTGAACACTCCTGCTTGAACACTTCCGTTTTCAGCCATGTGGCCAGACTTCTGCCTGTATTAATAGGCTCTGCGCTCAACTGAAATTTTTCCCTGGTTTTTCCTGTTTTCCCAGCACTAAGTAGATACTCGGAAGCGTTCATTGTCACCACGTCCTGTCCCCATTCGTTTTAAAACGTTGAGTGGATTGATTACCGTAACTGTCCCTTTGTACTGGTACAGTTTTCATTCGGGATTGATAGAGTTGCCTTATTTTTTCTGTATAAATTCCCTTTAAAAATGGGTCAAAAACATTTTGTAACAGTGTTACCAGCTTTGATTGACCCAAATTGACAGCCCTGGTCCCCTGATTGGGCCAAATATCGTTCGGTTGTTACCAGCCCTAAAAAAAAGAGACATAATGTGTTGGTTTTGTGATTTCTGGTTAGGGATAATTTCCCATTGTGCAGTCTTTTATTTTAAAGGGTAAGCACATAACCTGACAGTTCCCAGATACCCAGATTCATTTTGCCAAGGTTCATACATATGTCATATTATGCGAGCCAAGGACCACAGGTTTTGGAGATAGAATGAGCCCCAGTTTTTAGTTTAACCTACTAAGCTTGGCTCCGTGGATTACTTTCAGATGGACGCGTGGGATTAAATAGAATAAAGTGTTAAAGGACAACATATGGAAAAGAATATGGAAGTTAAGCACTCTTACTCTGTGAGGTCTGTTGTTGCCTCAATCCAGTTACTGTTTTTCTCAGGCCCAAGTAGCACCTAACTACTCCCCCTACCATTGACCAGACTTTTTTATGAGGGCACAAGCATGCTCAGTAATCGCACTGAGGCAGCACTGGGAGAGGAAATTTCCCCACATACCAACTATAGATCTTCGGTCATTGTTCAGAAAAGAGTTATGAGAATAATGAAAGATGGTTGAGGTGGAAATGAAATGATTCCAAGAATGGATATTCTGAAAAATTGTGGACAGATCAACAAAAATAAAAAAGGTCACATTCCGGTGTGCCGCGCCCCGCCCTAAGATTATGGTTCCAGTTAATCGGCGCAATTATTTTTACTCAGTCAACTCGGACTTCCCTTTTGCAGTGTAGACATGTCATTTACACTGCTCAACTAAGCCTCTATACCAATTCCCTATTGTATTCGGAATGTACACTGCCAACATCTGTAAGGGCTTTTGGTCCGTAACTGAAATAACAATTTTTAGAATTTATTTACATGAGAGTGGTTTCATTATGGGATTATGAGCTGGTTTGTATATACGTTTAAATAGGCCATAATGTCACCCCCAATAGGATGTTGGTAAAATTCATCAACCAATGGGGTCTGGGGATTTCAACTGTCTGCTCAAGTGTAGCCATTTATATAGAGAGAGAATCATTATCAAAGTAAGATTTCAATGGTGCTATCTTTATTGGCTAACTGACATCCCGCCCAAGCAAGTTTTCTTGGCTAAACTGAGCTGAGAACCATTTAGCAAACTACAAGAAATGTATAGATTCTGTTAGTCATTTTTAAAGACAATCCCAAGTGTTCTCCCTATAAAAGTATACTTGGGCAGGAAATTTTGGGCAGTTTTCTGAGGATGTAGAAGTCACCAGTGAAAGTTCCCTCGGCCTCTGGAACACTTGGAATGCAGTACACATTTATAACGTGAGGGGCAAACCAACCATCGGCCATTGTATCATTAAAATGGGTTACCCAACGTAACTGAGCTAGAGACCCTCATACCAGCTTTATTGACAACGTGAATCTTACACACCACACCCCATATGACAACGTGAATTCTACACACGACACCCCGTAATGACAACGGAAATCGACACACGACACCCGTAATGACAAAGTGAATTCTAACACGACACACCGTGGTAATGACAATGTGAATTACACAGACACCCCGTAATGACATGTGAATTCTACACCAGACTACCCCCAATAATGACAACGTGAATTCTACACACCACACCCCATAATGACAACGTGAATTCTACACAGAACACCCGTAATGACAACGTGGAATTCTACCACGAACACCTAATGACAACGGAATTCTACACACGACATCCGTAATGACAAGTGAATTACACACGACACCCCGTAATGACAATGTGAATTCTACACACGACACCAGTAATGACCTGTGAATTCTCCACAAGACACCCCGTAAGGACAATGTGTATTCGACACCAGAACACCCGTACTGAGACGTTGAATCATACACCGACCCCTTTTAATGACAACGTGAACTTATACACACGAGGACACCCCGTAATGAACAATGTGAATTCTACACCGACACCCCCGCAATGGCAATGTGAATTCTACACACGAACCCCGCAAAATTGACAACGTGAATTCACACACTACACCCCGCAAGGACAAGGTGGAATTCTACACCCGACCCCGCAAATGACCGTGAAGTCTCACACTACACCCCGCAAAATGAAAACGTGAATCTACCACACCGACCACCCCGCAAATGACAACGTGAATTCACACCCTACACCCCGCAATGACAAGTGAATTCTACACCCCGACAAATCCCGCTAAGACAACGTGAATTTACACCCGACACCCCGCAATGACAACGTGAATTCTACACCCGACACCCCGCAATGACAACGTGAATTCTACACCCGACACCCCGCAATGACAACGTGAATTCTACACCCGACACCCCGCAATGACAACGTGAATTCTACACATATGATGCCACAATGCCACGGCCATTTTAATGTCTCTCCACAGATTCAAGTCAGGGCTCTGGCTGGGCCATTCAAGGACATTCACAGATTTGCCTTTGATATCTTGGCTGCATGCTTAGGGTCGTTGTCCTGCTGAAAGATGAACAGTCGCCCCAGTCTGCCATTGAAAAACATCCCCACAGCACAATGCTGCCACCACCATGCTTCACTGTAGGGATGGTATTGGCCTGGTGGTCTGAGAGTCCTTCAGGTGCCTTTCACTAAGGTGTGGCTTCCTTCTGGCCACTCTACCATACAGGCCTGATTGGTGGATTGCTGCAGAGATGGTTGTCCTTCTCCCTCCACAGAGGACTTCTGGAGCTCTGACCGAGTGACCCTCATGTTCTTTGTCACCTCCCTGACTCAGGCCCTTCTCCCCCGATCGCTCCATTTAGATGGCCGGCCAGCTCTAGGAAGAGTCCTGGGGGGGTTTGAACTTCCACTTACAGGTTAAGGAAGCCAATGTGATTAATTGGACTTTCAAAGCAGTAGAATGTTCCTGTAACCTTCCCCATGTGCCTGGAGACAATCCTTTCCTGGAGGTCTACAGCCAATTCCTTTGACTTCATTCTTGGTTTGTGCTCCGACATGAACGGTCAACTGTGGCAGAAGCATCTCATGGATGATCAGGGGAAACAGGATGATCCTGAGCTCGTTTTGAGCTTCAGGGGCAAAGGCCGTGAATATTATGTTTGGAAAAACCTCAAAGGTCAACTTTTTCACGATGCGTATGGGATGTTGTGTGTAGAATTCTGAGGGGGAATTGAATCCATTTTGGAATCCGTCTGTAACATAACATGTGGGGAAAGTGATGAGCTGTGGATACTTTCTGTATGCACTGTAACATTGTCCCATTTGACAGCACATTCACAAAGATGCAACAAGCATTGTTTCACCTGTCCGGCCTGTGTGGTCTGCTGGAAGGTTTAGGAAGTTAACATGGATCCAGACGGATCGGGGGCTTATCGGTCCGTTGTACTTTCGTTTTGCCGAAACGGAACGAGCGTGTGGCCGCCGAACGATCGGGTTGGGAATGACCGAAAATTTTCATCAGCCGAGCTAGACTCCCTATAGAGTGGTTGGCCGCGACCGAGGGAAACACACAGTCCCGAGCATTCTGATTAGGGAGAGCACTCGGTACTGTGTGTATGCAGATCTTTGAAAGATGACTGACAGGATCTTGCAGATAATCTGTCATCTTTTAATGATCTGTTGTGTGTGTACCCAGCTTGCGGGTATGCAGTGCCCTTCACATTCTCTCTAGTGCACAGCTGACCAAAGCTGCAGCCTCTCCTGCCCCAATGGCCAATCATTACAGTTTAGAGACTCTGTCTATCTCTGACAAAGATTAGGGATTTCATTGTAGTGTATTTGCAAACACTTTTCAACACTCCTGTCCCTGACGGTTGCTTTGTTTCCCGTAAAATTTCCCCTAAATTATAATGAGAGCAACAGTGGAATATATCCTTATAAAAATCACTCAACGACGTAGTAGGGGCGTACTGTCCCTTATATTACACTGTAAGGGGTCCTTGTCCTTATATTACATGTAAGGGACGTTACTGTCCCTTATATACACTGTAAGGGGCTACGTGCCCTTATATTACACTTGTTAAGGGGGTAATGTCCCTTATATTACACTGTAAGGAGGGACTACCCTTCTATTACACGGTAAGGAGCGACTATCCCTTATAGTAACTGTAAGGGAGTACTGTCCCTATAGTACACTGGTAAGGGAGACTGATCCCTTATATTACACTGTAAGGGGCGTAATGTCCCTTATATTACACTGTAAGGAGCGTACTATCCCTTATATTACACTGTAAGGGCGTATATCCTATTGAAAACTGTAAGGGGCGTACTTGGCCCTGATTTACACGTAAGGGGCGCGTACTTAATCGTTCTATTAACTTGTAAGGGGCGGTTCCGTACATCCATTATTTACCTGTAAGGGGCGTACTATCCCTATATACACTGTAAGGGGGCGTATATCCTATATACAATGTAAGGGGCGCCACTATCCCTTATATACACTGTAGGGGCGGTACATCCCTTATATTACACTGTAAGGGGCGTACTATCCCTTATATTACACTGTAAGGGGCGTACTATCCCTTATATTACAATGTAAGGGGCGTACTTACTATCCCTATATACACTGTAAGGGGCAACAGTAATCCTTATATATTACATGTAAGCGGGCACATTTATCCTTATATAATTACCACGAAGGGGAACATTATCCTTATATATTAAACTGTAGAATGGGAATCATTATCCAGGTTATATATTACACGAAGGGGAAAGATACCTTATATATTAAACTGTAGGGGAACATTCTATCCATTATATATTACACTGTAAGGGGAATCATAGACATTATATATATTTACACGGGAAAGGGAACATATCCCTTATATATTACAATGTAAGGGGCGTTACTACCCTTATATTACACGTAAGGGGCAGTAATATCCTGAATATACAAGTAAGGGCTGCGTACTATCCCTTACTACACGTATAGGGGCGTTCATCCCTATATTCACTGTTGTAAGGGGCCGTACTATCCCTTTAGATTACAATTGTAAGGGCCGTACTATACTTAATTACACTGGAAGGGGGTAATATCCCCTATATTACACTTGGAAGAGGGGCGATAATATCCCTTATTATTACACCGTACGGGGCGTACTTCCCTTTATATTACACTGTAAGGGGCCGTATATCCCTAATTACACTGTAAGGGCCTTACTGTACCTATATTACACTGTGTAAGGGGCGTACATCACTAATTACACTGAAGGGCCTACTTTTACACTATATTACCACGTAAGGGCCTTACTGTACCTTTGTATTGTATTACACTGCTCTGTAAGGCGGGTACTCTCCCTTATATACACGGTAAGGCCTACTTTACAGTATATTACACGAAGGGGCGGAATAGCCCTAATGACACTGGAAGGGGAGAATATACAGGGAATAAATGGTAAGGGGCATACGATCCCTATATACAATTGTAAGGGGCCGGACTATCCTTATACAGTAAGGGGCGTACGATCCCTTATATTACAAGTAAGGCCGAATTTACATGATATTGCACTGTTGGAAGGGGCGGGACTAATCCCTATTGACAATGAAGGGGAGGACTATCCCTTATTTACACGCAGGGCCGTACTTACTTATTTTACAATGTTGTAAGGGGCGGCATCCTATATTACACTTTGCAAGGGGCTATATCCTATAGTACACGGTAAGGGGAGATAATCTAAATATATTACACTGTAAGGGCGCGTAATACCCTTATATACACGTAAGGGGTACTATCCATTATATACACTGTAGGGGAGCGTCTACTATCCTTAATTACTAAGTTGTAAGGGGCGTAAAATACCATTATATATCATGTAAGGGGCGTACATCATGATATACAATGTAAGGGGTAATCCCTTATATTAAATGGTAAGGCGCGGTAATATCACCTATATTAACACTTGTAAGGGCCTACTTTAATTAAACAAGTAAGGGGAAGTATATCCCTGGATTACAATTGTTAAGTGCTTATTTACAGATTACCTGAAGGGGAGTACTACCATCTACCCCTTCTCTACTATATAATATTGAGAATTACTGGTATTAATACATATACTGTAGTTCTGGTTGGCACAGGGATACTATATAATATTGAGAATTACTGGTATTTAATACATATACTGTAGTTCTGGTTGGTATGGGGATACTATATAATATTGAGAATTACTGGTATTAATACATATACTGTAGTGATACAGACACTGTGGATGTATATATCTCTAATATCTGCACATTATAACTGACAGTGTATACAGTACTGGATGTATATATCTCTATATCTGCACATATACTGACAGTGTATACAGATACTGTGGATGTATATATCTCATATCTGCACATATACTGACACGTGTATACAGTTACTGTGGATGTATATTCTCTATCTGCACATATACTGACAGTGTATACAGATTACTGTGGATAGTATATCTCTATATCTGCACATATACTGACAGTGTATACAGTACTGGGTGATGTATATATTCTATTATGACAATATACTGACAGTGTATTACGATACTGTGGATGTATATATCTCTATATCTGCACATTACTGACAGTGTATACAGATCTGTGGATGTATATCTCTATATCTGCACATATACTGGACAGTGTATACAGCTAATTGGATGTATATCTCTATATCTGCACATATACGACAGTGTCTATACATTACTGTGGATGTATATACTCTCTATATCTGCACATATACTGACAGTGTATACAGATACTGTGGAATTATGATATATATCTCTATATCTGCACATATACTGACAGTGTATACAAGATACTGTGGGATTATTTAATTTGATTTATTTGTGTATATACTGACAGTGTAGTTGTATAATCTCGATTGCACATTATACTGACATGTATCAGTACTGGGATGTATATATTATATAATCTGCACATATACTGACAGTGGTATACAGGTAAATCACTGTTGGATGTATATATCTCATATCTTGCACATATACTGACAGTGTATACAGATACTGTGGAGATATATCCTATTCTGCACATATACTGACAGTGTATACGATACTGTGGATGTATATTCTCTATTCTGCACATATACTGACAGTGTATACAATACTGTGGATGTATATATCTTATATCGCCACATATACTGACAGTGTATACACACTACTGTGGAATGTATATATCTCTATACCTGCACATATACTGACAGTGATACAGATACTGTGGAGTTAGATCTCTATATCTGCACATATACTGACAGTGTATACATGATTGGATGTATATATCTCGATATCTGCACATATACTGACAGTGTATACAGCATACTGTGGAATGTATATATCTCTCACATATACTGACAGTGTATAATATTGACACTACATGAACGTGGAGTATATATCTCTTATATTGCACATATACTGACAGTGTACTACAGATCTGTATAGTCTTATATAATGCACATATACTGCACAGTGTATACAGATACTGTGTGTAATCTTCAAATCGGTATTATGGATTAGATCTCTATATCTGCCATACGACAGGTAAAGACATGGGATGATTCTATTACAATAGGAGTTAGTACTGTGGATGTATATATCTCTATATCTGGCAATATACGGACAGTGTATACAGATACTGTGGATGTATAGTATCTCTATATCTGCACATATACTGACGTGTATACAGGATGTATATACTCTATATTGCACATATACCTGACAGTGTAATACAGTCATCGTGGAGTTATATCTCTATTTCACATATACGACAGTGTGTTACGATTACTGTGATGTATATCTCTCTATAACTGCACATAACTGAGACAGTGTAATACAGCTACTGTGGATGTATATATCTACTATATCTGCACATTATACTGCCAGTGTATACAGAATAATGTGGATGTCTATATTCTATCTTGCACTATACTGACATTGTATACAGTATATCTGTGGATGTATCATAATCTCTATTCTGCACATAACTGACAGGGTGTATACAGATACGGTGGATGGTTATCCTTCTATATGCACATTATACTTACACGTGTATACGCTACGGGAGTGAATCTCGATGACTCTGCACATATACTCACAGTGTTACAGTTACTGTGGATGTATAATCTCTCATATCTCTCACATCATACCTGACAGTGTATACAGCTACTGATGGATGTATATCTCTCATATCTGCACATATATGACAGTGTAACAGCTACTGTGGATGGTATTATCTCTATATCGCACAATACTGACAGTGTATACGCTAACTGCTGTGATTGTATATCTCTATATCTGCACATATACTGGACAGTGTATACAGCTACTGGGAGGTATATCTCTATATCTGCACATATACTGACAGGTTATCAGATACTGTGGAATGTATATCTCTATATCTCGGCCAGATCGCAGTGTATACTGACTGTAAATACATGATTGGATGTATATATCTCTATAATCTGCACATATACTGACAGGTATACAGATACTGTGGATGTATATCTCATATCTGCACATTTATTACTGACAGGGTTACAGATACTGTGGATGTATATATCTCCTAATAATCTGCACATATACTACAGTGGTATACAGATGCTGGTTATGGATTATCTCATCGCTTGCCACATATACTTACAGTTTGCTATCAGATACTGGGGATGTTATCTCTATATTCTGCACATATATACAGTGTTACACGTCCTGTGGATGATATATCTACCTATATGCGACACATATACTGACAGTGTATACAAATACTGGGATGTATATATCTCATATCTGCACATATACTGACAGTGTAAGCACCTGTGGATGTATAATCTCTATATACTGCACATACCTCCGTGTATCCAGCTCACCGTGGCTGTATATATCTATGATCTGCACATTATACTGACGGTTACAGCTACTGTGGACATTATATCTCTATATCTTGCACATATCTTACTCCGTGTATACAGGTACCGTGGTATGTCTATATCTATGTATCTGCACATATCTACACAGTGTATCACAGTTACTGTGGACTATATCTATATATATCTGCACATATACTCCAGTGTAGAGTTACAGTGGACAGCTTATCTCTATATCTGCACATATACTCGGTATACAGCTTACGTGGGATTATATATCTAATGTATTGAACAATATACTCCGTGATACAGCTACTGGGATGTTATATACTATGTATCTGCACATATACTCACAGTGTATAGTTACTGCACATATACTCCGTGTATACAGCTACCGTGGATGTATATATCTGCACATATAATTACAGTGTATACAGCTACCGTGGATGTATATATCTATATATCTGCACATATACTCACAGTGTATACAGCTACCGTGGACATATATCTCTATATATCTGCACATATACTCACATTGTAAACAGTTACAGTGGACATATATCTCTATATCTGCACATATACTCCGTGTATACAGCTACTGTGGACACGTCATTAACAGTTTGTATACAGTTACTGCACCAGCAAACAGTATAATAGCAATGGACCTGTGGTTTATTACCTTGTTATATTGCTGCAAACTGTCCTGTTCCCCCTGTAACCTTCTCTTCTCCGTCTCGTCTGGTTTATATTCCTCTGGGACGATATAACCCTGTGGTCGGTCTGAGCTGCACATTTCACATCCCGGTCTGGTCGGTTTATTAATAAAGGTACATGTGGAACAGGCCCAGCCAGCCTGGAGACAACAAAAAACAGGTTAACCTTTATTAGCCCTTAACTAGCACATCGACCCAACTGTCACATAGCGATCAAAATTAAACAAATGTAGCTAAGCCTTCCCTATGGAGTCATTCATACGGACATGATGGAGAAACTAAAGGTGGGCATAGACGCAATGATGCGGGCGTATGTTTCGGGGATCGTACCATCGGGTGGACCAGTAGAATTCTCTTTTCAACTTTCCCGGTAGGAAAAATAAAGTTGTATGATCATCGGCCGATCGTCCATACACGGCCCAACGATTCCCGAATGGTAGGATACCCAGATCGTAGCCACTATGAGACTAAAGACTGGAGTGAGATCGCCAAAGAGGAGACTCCAATAGCGACAATAGAGACATTGGGCAGTACGGTGGCTCAGTGGTTAGCACTGATCCCTTGCAGCGCTGAGGTCCTGAGTTCGATTCCACCCTTGGACACGTCTGCAAGGAGTTTGTATGTTCTCCCCGTGCTTGCGTGGGTTTCCTCCGGGCACTTCGGTTTCCCCCACAATCATAAAGACATACTGATAGGTTGTATGTGTCATATAAGTGCTTAGATTGTAAGCTCTTCGGGGCAGGGTCTGATGTGAATGTATACATGTCATTGTAAAGCGCTACTGAAGATGTTGGCACTATATAAATCCACAATAATAATAATTGAGAAACTGCTATGAACCCAATGGGGCCTTTGCTAGAGACACCCTAGTAGTTGCCCCAATCTCACAGGGGTAATGTAGGTTCAGTATACTCTTTAGGCTAAATCCCATTTGACCTTTGGCCTAAAACTTGTCTTTGTGGTTTCTATACATAAATAAGGAAAATCCTTATTAACTTCTATAAACCGTCTAGTCCCTCCCCCTTAGCTCAGACCAATACAATGCAGCAGATTGGAGAGCTGGTCCTCCCTGAGCCCAGATTTCCCATTTAAGGATAGGAGAAATGGTTATGGATTTCAGTACCTGGGCTGGCGCCAGTGAACTCAAATTCACCAACTGCACCGGTGAGTTCATTTTATTAGCGACATCCCCTTGATTCACGTGGGTGGTTCCCGGCTTTACACCTAGAAATAAAATTCAGATATGGAGAGGTGAGCGGTAAGAATTATACTGCCAATAACCCCCTTACCATAGTATCCTGCCTGCCAACCCCCAATCAGTCATGTATGATGCAAAGGGCAACAACGGAAATAATGGTACACGGCAGTAATCTCCCACTTGGAAGTCCTAACCATCTGGTCACAGAGATAATGGTACACGGCAGTAATCTCCCACTAGGAAGTCCTAACCATCTGGTCACAGAGATAATGGTACACGGCAGTAATCTCCCACTAGGAAGTCCTAACCATCTGGTCACAGAGATAATGGTACATGGCAGTAATCGCCTACTAGGAAGTCCTAACCATCTGGTCACAGAGATAATGGTACACGGCAGTAATCCCCTACTAGGAAGCCCTAACCATCTGGTCACAGAGATAATGGTACACGGCACTAATCTCCCACTAGGAAGTCCTAACCATCTGGTCACAGAGATAATGGTACACGGCAGTAATCCCCTACTAGGAAGTCCTAACCATCTAGTCACAGAGATAATGGTACACGGCAGTAATCTCCTACTAGGAAGTCCTAACCATCTGGTCACAGAGATAATGGTACACGAGAGATGAGAGAGTGGAGAGATCATGATAGGGATAGGAAGCCAGAGGATTAGAGATTAATAGGGGGATTAATGGGGGAGCTAATAAGGTGGATTAATGGGGGGGAGCTTAATGGGGGAGATTAAGGGGGAGAATAATAGGGGGGATTAATGGGGGGGAGGATTAATAGGGTGATTAACCAGGGGAGACTACTAGGGGGCGGATTAATGGGGGATATTAATAGGGGGATTAATGGGAGGGAGATTAAGGGGGGAGATTAGTAGGGGGAGATTAATAGGCGGGATTAAGGGATTAATGGGGGAGAATACTAGGGGGATTAATGGGGGAGTGGGGGAGATTGATGGGGGAGATATGTTGTCCCTTTAAAGAGCCCATACGTATACAGGGTAGAAAGGTGGACTTCCTTGTCCATGGATTGTCCAGAGGCTGGGTGATTAGAAAGCTAATGGTCCAACAGAGACAAGGTTTGTCTTCCTGGTAGTCAGTCCTTCCTTCTGTGTCTGTTCTTACTCAACAGCATGAAAGTAGGAGTGGAAGATGCGTCTGACTCTGTGAATATCTCCTTACGTCCAGCCACACACCACCATCGCTGCCCTCAAACAGCAGGTTTGTAGTTCACGCCCGAGGCTGTCCGGTTCATCGGTTGTGATGGTCTCCTCAGCACGGTTAATAAAAACTTATAACTATTGGCCAGGAACTGTTCTTTAATTGTTTACATACACACATTCATGTAAGGGGGAAGACAATCCTACCAATCACTCCATCCGACCATCTAAAGATTTCCCATTTAAAGACATGTAACTGTGCCAAATAATTTTTTTAACTAACCACACAGTAATTAGGATTAATTACCACCAATAATAAATCTGCTTTTATCCCCCTTCTCTGACCTTCCTATCCCTTGTTTTTTTAGTTCTAGGAGTTTTACTTTTTAAAGGGGGCGGGGTACAGCTAGTCCATAAAGAACTGTCAATCACCCAGCTCCTCCCCTTGCACAACTACATGTAGACAAACTCTCCATTCTTATAAAAGTAATAAAGCTATTTTTCTGTCACGTATAGCTAATTGATCAGCATTAAGATCAGAAAAGGGAATAAGCATTATCTGTACTCGTTATACTGCAGATAAACCCAATCCTGCAGTTAGCTGCTGTCTGTGTTACTGAAGTCCTAATGTAGCACTGTACCTAAAGAATCAATTACAAAGCCACACACACACACACACACTTTCACTTTACACAGGGCATTGCTTTCTTATTTAGATTAAAACGTATTAGAGGATGCTTTCATTAATGTCCAGGTACGGATGTTTTATAACTGTGTTTTTGTGCTACGACCATGATTCTCTTGTGCAGATATTTCGGGCAGCATCAGTTCCACCCCAGTATTCAGCGGTGGATCATCGGTCAGTGCCTGTGCTTGGATGATCGGACACTTGCTTCTTACGGAATAAAGAAAGATGGAGACACTGCTTTCCTCTACTTGTTATCAACTAAAAACAGCAAACTTGGCCAACAAGATCCTTATCAGAGCCTCAACCCACCACTTTCCAATGCATCCGATCTTGATAAACAGAGATCGTACACTCTTCCAACCCGGTCCTCCGCAAAGCAAAGTGAGTATAATTTCCTAGTAGGAGATTACTGCCGTGTACCATTATCTCTGTGACCAGATGGTTAGGACTTCCTAGTGGGAGATTACTACTGCCTGGTACCATTATCTCTGTGACCAGTGGTTAGGACTTCCTAGTAGGGAGATTACTTGCCGTGTAACCATTATCTCTGTGACCAGATGGTTAGGACTTCCTATGGGAGATTACGCGGGTACCATTATCTCTGTGACCAGATGGTTAGGACTTCCTAGGGAAGATTACTGCGCGTGTACCATTATCTCTGTGACCAGCAGGTTAGGACTTCCTAGTGGAGTTAACTGACTGGTGTACCATTATATCTGTGGACAGACGGTTAGGACTTCCATAGTGGGAGATTACTGACCGGCGGTACCTTATCTCTGTGACCGATGGTTAGGGACTTCATCTTCGAGGGAGATTAGGCGTGGCTGCGGTACCATATCTCTGTGACCAGATGGTTAGGACTTCCTAGTAGGCGATTACTGCCGTGTACCATTATCTCTGTGACCAGATGGTGAGGACTTATAGTGGAGATTACTGCCGTGTACCATTATCTCTTGACCAGATGGTTAGGACTTCCTAGTAGGAGAGTTACTGCCGGTACCATTATCTCTGTGACCAGATGGTTAGGACTTCCTAGTGGGAGATTACATCTGCATGTACCATTATCTCTGTGACCAGATGGTTAGGATTCCTAGTAGGAGATTACTGCCGCGGTACCATTATCTCTGTGACCAGAATGTTCAGGGACTTCCTAGTAGGGGATTAACTGCCGGGTACCATTATCTCTGTGACCAGATGGTTAGGACTTCTAGTGGAGATTACTGCGTGTACCATTATCTCTGTGACCAGACGGTTAGGACTTCCTAGTGGAAGATTACTGGCTTGTGTACCATTATCTCTGTGACCCAGAGTTTAGGAATTCCTAGTAGGAGAGTACTGCCGTGTACCATTATCTCTGTGACCAGACGGTTAGGATTCCTAGTGGAGATTACTGCAGTGTAAACTTATCTCTGTGACCAGCATGTGTAGGACTTCCTAGTAGGATTACTCCGGTACATTATCTCTGTGACCAGACGGTTAGGACTTCCAGTGGGAGATAACTGCGGTGTACCATTATCTCTGTGACCAGAGGTTAGGATTCCTAGTGGGAGATTACTGCCGGGTAACATATCTCTGTACCAGAATGGTTAGGACTTCCTATGGAGATTACTGCCGGTGTACCTTATCTCTGTGACCAGATGGTTAGGACTTCCTAGTGGAGATTACTGCCTGTGTACCATTATATCTGTGACCAGACGGTTAGCTTCCTAGTAGGGAGATTACTGCCGGGTGGTCAACTTCAATTAAATAAAGAAAGCAAACAAGGCCTCCGCCATCTTGGCCAGAATCCACCCACCTTTCTTTGCTTCACGAAGGGAGCTGCTTAGGACAGTCCACCACCTCTGTGCCTCTTGTTCATCCTCAAAGAAAAACTCAGTGGTGCCCCCTAGCAGTCGAGGGGCCAGTAATTCGTGGCACTTTGGACTCTTCTGCTCATATGAAACATCTTTCAACTTGAAATCTGCAAGAACCTGAAAAAGAGAAACTTTATTTGGTGCAATTATGAGAATCCTGCAAGATCACAACAAATACAATAGTTTAGTCTATTGTACGGGGGATGAGGGGACTGGCCAATGTGTTGGAGAGGGATCACGACTGGCCAACGTGTTGGAGAGGGATCACGACTGGCCAACGTGTTGGAGAGGGATCACTATTGGCCAACGTGTTGGAGAGGGATCACTATTGGCCAACGTGTTGGAGAGTGTTGGAGAGGGATCACTATTGGCCAATGTGTTGGAGAGGGATCACTATTGGCCAATGTGTTGGAGAGGGATCACTATTGGTCAATGTGTTGGAGAGGGATCACTATTGGTCAATGTGAGGTCCTATAAAGAACACAAACTATCCTGTCATGTTTCAGTCATTACATTTATCAGTTCAGGACACAGGTTCATGGCTTCTATGGGGTCTACTGGTTAAATAATGTAATAAAACATTAACAAACTCACTTCATTGTCTCAGAGAAATGGGCATGGAGATGTTTTCCTTTCAGTCTCCCCATCATATAGAGCAGGGATAAGCAACCAGTAGATCTCCAGATGTTTGAAAATTACAACTCTCAGCATTCCTCTACAAGCACTCTGTAGTTAAGGAATTAAAACTACAACTCCCAGCATTCCTCTACAAGCACTTTGTAGTTAGGGAATTCAAACTACAACTCCCAGCATTCCTCTACAAGCACTCTGTAGTTAGGGAATTAAAACTACAACTCCCAGCATTCCTCCACAAGCACTCTGTAGTTAAGGAATTAAAACTACAACTCCCAGCATTCCTTTACAAGCACTCTATAGTTAAGGAATTAAAACTACAACTCCCAGCATTCCTCTACAAGCACTCTGTAGTTAGGGAATTCTGGGAGTTGTAGTTTCCAAAACATCTGGAGATCTACAGGTTGCCTATCCCCCAATGTCTCCGATGATATCGCTCAGTAAACGCGGATCATTTTATTTGTTGGATTTCAAGGGAAACTAAGCCTTTTTTAGTAGGAATTTTTGCGAGGTACCAAAAAAAGACCGGATTGAATTTTTAGGATCAGTAAGTGTGCAAAAACTTGTGGGACTCCCCCGTACTAACTGGTTTTTCACTAAAATACCACTAAAAGAGAGAGTGGGGATAGGGGTGGGGGTGGGTTGTGGCTTTTTAATTTTTTCTTGTAATTGCAGTTGCGCATGGATCCCATTTTAGCTAGTTGGTGGCCCTGTCTCTGTTTGCACACCACCATATGGCATACCGTTTGATTCGGACATGTGGGAGATTGCCATTTAGTGGGTTTTTTTACTTGCCAAGTGGTTTGGGTAGGATTTCAACCATTGAGTCCTCTTATTTTATTTTTTCACAAAATCTCCTAAAAGCACGGAGTTCTATGATAACAGCGTCTGGAATTCTTCTATATATAATGAAAGCATGATACCATCACGAAGCTGAAGGTGTGTAGCTTCCAAAAATATATAGTTTTGTGGGGGGTATTTCCAAGTTGATTAGGCTGTTCAAATTACAGAACACTTTGATTTTTTCTTGTAATTGGACTTGTGCATGTGTCCCCATTTCAGCTAGTTGGTGGCCATGTCTCTGTTTGCACCCACCCATATGGCATACCGTTTGATTCAGGACATGTGGAGATTGCCATTTAGTGGGTTTTTTTACTTGCCAAGTGGTTTAGGTAGGATTTCAACACATTGAGTCCCCTATTATATTTTTTTCACAAATTCCTAAAAGCACGGAGTTCTATGATAACAGCGTCTGGAATTCTTCTTATATATATGAAAGCATGATACCATCACGAAGCTGAAGGTGTGTAGCTTCCAAAATATATAGTTTGTGGGGGTATTTCCAAGTTGATTAGGCTTGTTTCAAATTACAGAACACTTTGATTTTTTCTTGTAATTGGACTTGTGCATGTGTCCCATTTGAGCTAGTTGGTGGCCATGTCTCTGTGTGCACCCACGCATATGGCTAACCGTTTGATTCAGGACATGTGAGATTGCCATTTAGTGGTTTTTTTTACTTGTCAAGTGGGTTTAGGTAGGATTTCAACCTTTGAATCACCTTATTATATTTTTTACAAAATCTCCTAAAAAGCACAGAGTTCTATGGAGTACTGTGTCTGGAGCTCTTCATGTATATATGAAAGCATGGCACCGTAATGTAGCTGAAGTGTGTAGATTCCAAAAATATATAGTTTGTGTGGGGGGTATTTCTAAGTTTCGAGCCGTTTCCTTTGAAAAAGTGTAAGACTGTTAAATTACAGAGCACTTTGATTTCTTTCTTGTATTTACACTTGTGCATGCGTCCCATTTGAGCTAGTTGGTGGCCACGTCTCTGTGTGCACCCACACATATGGCATACCATTTGATGCAGGATATGTGGGAGATTGACATTTAGTGGTTTTTTTTGCTTGTCAAAAGGGTTTAGGTAGGATTTCAACCCTTGAATCATCTTTTTATTTTTCACAAAACCTCCTAACACAGAGTTCTTTGGATCACTGGGTCTGGAATTCTTCATGTATGTACCCTAAAACTATAATTAGCAAAAAACTTTGTCTTCTCCAAGCTTCCCAATGTCTCCGATGATATCGCTCAAGTAAACGCGATCATTTATTTGTGATGATCAAGGGAAACTAAGCCTGTTTTAGTAGGAAATTTTGCAGAGTACCAAAAAAAGACCGGATTGAATTTTTAGGATCAGTAAAGTGTGCAAAAACTTGTGGGACTCTCCGTACAACTGGTTTTCACTAAAATACCACTAAAAGAGAGAGTGGGGATAGGGGTGGGTGTGGGTTGTGGCTTTTTTTAATTTTTTCTTGTAATTGCAGTTGCGCATGGATCCCATTTTAGCTAGTTGGTGGCCCTGTCTCTGTTTGCAACCCACCCATATGGCATACCGTTTGATTCAGGACATGTGGGAGATTGCCATTTAGTGGGTTTTTTTACTTGCCAAGTGGGTTTGGGTAGAGATTTCAACCATTGAGTCCCTCTTATTTTATTTTTTCACAAAATCTCCTAAAAGCACGGAGTTCTATGAATAACAGCGTCTGGAATTCTTCTTATATATATGAAAGCATGATACCATCACGAACGAGGTGTGTAGCTTCCAAAAATATATATTTTGTGGGGGGTATTTCCAAGTTGATTAGGCTGTTCAAATTACAGAACACTTTGATTTTTTCTTGTAATTGGACTTGTGCATGTTCCCATTTCAGCTAGTTGGTGCCATTGTCTCTGTTTGCACCCACCCATATGGCATAACCGTTTGATTCAGACATGTGGGAGATTGCCATTTAGTGGGTTTTTTTTACTTGCCAAGTGGGTTTAGGTAGGATTTCAACCATTGAGTCCCCTTATTATATTTTTTCACAAATCTCCTAAAGCACGGAGTTCTATGAATAACAGCGTCTGGAATTCTTCTTATATATATGAAAGCATGATACCATCACAAGCTGAAGGTGTGTAGCTTCCAAAAATATATAGTTTTGGGGGGTATTTCCAAGTTGATTAGGCTGTTCAAATTACAGAACACTTTGTTTTTTTCTTGTAATTGGACTTGTGCATGTGTCCCATTTGAGCTAGTTGGTGGCCATGTCTCTGTGTGCCACCCACGCATATGGCATACCGTTTGATTCAGGACATGTGAGAGATTGCCATTTAGTGGTTTTTTTTACTTGTCAAGTGGGTTTATGGTAGGATTTCAACCTTTGAATCACCTTATTTATTTTTTTACAAATCTCTCCTAAAAAGCACGAGTTCTATGGAGTACTGTGTCTGGAGCTCTTCATGTATATATGAAAGCATGGCACCGTAATGTAGCTGAAGGTGTGTAGATTCCAAAAATATATAGTTTGTGTGGGGTATTTCTAAGTTTCAGAGCCGTTTCCTTTGAAAAGTGTAAGACTGTTAAATTACAGAGCACTTTGATTTCTTTCTTGTAATTACACTTGTGCATGCGTCCCATTTGAGCTAGTTGGTGGCCACGTCTCTGGTGTGCACCCACACATATGGCATACCATTTGATGCAGGATTATGTGGGGAGATTGACATTTAGTGGGTTTTTTGCTTGTCAAAAGGGTTTAGGTAGGATTTCAACCCTTGAATCATCTTATTTTATTTTTCACAAACCTCCTAAAAACACAGAGTTCTTTGGATCACTGGGTCTGGAATTCTTCATGTATGAATAAAGCATGGCATCGTAACGTAGCTGAAGGTTTGTAGATTCCAAAAATATATAGTTTGTGGGGGGAATTTCCATGTTTCGGGCTGTTTCCTTAGAAAAGTGTAGGCTGTTCAAATTACAGAGCACTTTGATTTTTTCTTTGTAATTGCATTTGTGCATGCGTCCCATTTGAGCTAGTTGGTGGCCACGTCTCTGTGTGCATCCACGCATATGGCATAACGTTTGATCCAGAACATTTGGGAGATTGATATTTAGTGGGGGGTTTATTTGTTGGGGGCATTTCCAAGTTTTGGGGCTGTTTGAAATTACAGAGCACTTTGATTTTTTTTCTTGTAATTACACTTGTGCATGCGTCCGATTTGAGCTAGTTGGTGGCCACGTCTCTGTGTACATCCACACTATGGCATACCGTTTGATGCAGGATATGTGGGAGATGGACATTTAGTGAGTTTTTTTTGCTTGTCAAGTTGGTTTAGGTAGGATTTCAACCCTTGAATCATCTATTTACTTTATTTTTTCACAAACCCTCCTAAAAACAGAGTTCTTTGGATTACTGGGTCTGGAATTCTTCATGTATGTATGAAAGCATGGCACCGTAATGTAGCTGAAGTGTGTAGATTCCCAAAATAATAGTTTTGTGGGGGGATTTCCATGTTTCGGGACTGTTTTCCTTAAAAAAGTGTAGGCTTTTCAAATTACAGAGCACTTTGATTTTTTCTTGTAATTGCATTTGTGCATGCGTCCCATTTGAGATAGTTGGTGGCCACGTCTCTGTGTGCACCCACACATATAGCATACCGTTTGAGTCAGAACATGTTGGAGATTGATATTTAGTGGGTTTTTTTTTGCTTGTCAATCGGGTTTAGGTAGGATTTCACCCTTGAATCATCTTACTTTATTTTTTTCACAAAACCTCCTAAAAACACGGAGTTCTTTGGATACTGGGTCTGGAATTCTTCATGTATGTATGAAAGCATGGCACCGTAATGTAGCTGAAGTTGTGTAGATTCCAAAAATTATAGTTTGTGGGGGAAGTTCCATGTTTCGGGACTGTTTTCTTGGGAAAGTTGTAGGCTGTTCAAATTACAGAGCACTTTGATTTTTTTCTTGTAATTGCATTTGTGCATGCGTCCCATTTGAGCTAGTTGGTGGCCACGTCTCTGTGTACATCCACACATAGGGCATACCGTTTGATTCAGAACATGTGGGAGATTGATATTTAGTGGGGGGTTTATTTGTGGGGGGCATTTCAAGTTTTGGGGCTGTTTGAAATACAGAGCACTTTGATTTTTTTTCTTGTAATTACACTTGTGCATGCATCCCATTTGAGCTAGTTGGTGGCCACGTCCCTGTGTACATCCATGAATATGGCATACCGTTTGATTCAGGGCATTTGGAAATTGATAATTGACAAGTTTTTTTTTACATGATATGGAATTTGCCATGATTTTTAACTTTGAATTGTATTTTAATAAATTTTTCCTGAAAATCTGGTAAAAAGCGAAATTTTACATCAAACTGTGCGCCACCACCATTGGTGGTATGCATAAGGAATCACACCATTGTGTAGCTGAAGGTGTGTAGATTCCAAGAATATATAGTTTTGGGGGGTATTTCTAATATAGAGGGTGTTTAGTCTGACAAATCTTAAAAGTTGCTGTAATTGGGCCTTTGTTCATTGGCTCACTTTGTGGCTAGTTGATTCCACGTTTGCGTGTGTACCATACATAGGGCATACCGTTGATTCAGGACATTTAGAGATTGATATTTGGTAACTTTTTTTTACATTCTGGGATTTTGGCATGATTTCTACCTTTTGAGAGTGTTTTTTTTTTAAAAATTTTTTAGAAACTGCTAAAACTGCGAACTTCTACGAAGAACTGCGCCCACACCATTGATGTACGAATGAACGAACTACAGAATTTCGTAGATAAACGTGTGTGGATTCGAGAAATATATGGTTTGTGGGGTTTGTTTTGTGGGGAAAAATTGCAGACTGTTCAAACAGATTTGGCTGAATATTTTGCTGTTTCTGAGCAATTGTGCATTGTTTCACTTTGTGGCTTTTGGCTTCCACGTCGCGCGTGTTAACCACACATATGGCATACTGTTTGATTCAGGACATTTGGGATATTGATATTTAGTAACTTTTTTTTTACATTTCATGAGGTTTTGGCATATTCTACCTTTTGAAGTTGTTTTTTGTTCATTTTTTCAGACAAATGCAAACTTCTATGAAGAACTGCGCCCCACCATTGATGGTATGAATGAACAAACTACAGTGTTACATAGCTGAAGGTGTGTAGATTTCAGGAATATATAGTTTGTGGGGTTTATTTCTAAGTTATGGGGGTTTTTTGTGGAAAAAACTGCAGCACTGTCCAAATTCGGAGTTGGCTAATATTTTTGCCGTTTCTGAGCCATCGTGCATTGTCCCACTTTGTGGCTTTGGCTTTCACGTCCGCATGTGTAACCACACATATGGCATACCGTTTGATTCAGGACATTTGGGGATTGATATTTAGTAACTTTTTTTTAGATTCCTTGAGGTTTTGGTATGATTTCTACCTTTTGAAGTTGTTTTTGTAATTTTTCAGACAAATGCGAACTTCTACAAAAACTGCGCCCACACCATTGATGGTATGAATTAACAAACTACGTGTTACATAGCTGAAGGTGTGGTAATTTTCAGGAATATATAGTTTGTGGGGTTATTTCTAAGTTACGGGGGTGTTTTTGTTGAAAAAACTGCAGACTGTCCATATTCGGAGTTGGCTAAATATTTTTGCCGTTTCTGAGCCATCGTGCATTGTCTCACTTTGTGGCTTTTCACTTCCCCGTCCGCGTGTGTAACCACACATATGGCATACCGTTGATTCAGGACATTGGGGAGATTGATATTTGGTAACTTTTTTTTTTACATTCATGGGGTTTTGGCATGATTTCTACCTTTTTGAATGTGTTTTGATGTTCATTTTTTTGGAAAATCTGGTAAAAGTGCCAAACTTCTACGAAGAACTGCGCCCACACCATTGATGGTATGAATGAATGAACACACTACAGCGTTACATAGCTGAAGGTGTGTAGATTTCAGGAATTATAGTTTGTGGGGGTATTTCTGAGTTGGGGGGATGTTTTGTGGAAAAACTGCAGACTGTTCAAATACAAAACTGGCTAATTTTTTTTTTTGCTGCTACTGACATTTGGCACTGGTCACGCTCTGGGTTAGTTGTTAGCCATGTCCTGGGTACACCCATGAATGTGGCATACCGTTTATTCGGGAGGGGTTAGGCTTTCATATTGAGATGCGTTTGAACTTTCCACAGTTTTTAGCTGAATTCGCATTGATTTTGTCTCTGATTTTACAGTTGAGGAAAAAAAGGAAAATGTGAGAAAAAACTTACAATTGGACGAAGAGCTGCGTCCGGGTATCTGCATTTTGATCAAAACTTACCTCACTCGTAAAACTTGTGGGATTGTAGTTTCTAAAAATATCTCACTTGTGGGATATTTTAGTTAATTTGGTAGATATTCTATGTTACTGTCAGTATTGGTTATACATTTTAATTTGGTGGTAATATTCTAGGAGGTGCAGTTTTAGTTTGGGGGGTCTCCTGTACAGGAAAAGTTGGGTACCTACATATATCTGGTATCGTTGTACTCGGGAGTATCTGGCTTTTAGAAACAGTAAGATTTTGTGTGTAACCTTAAGATAACTATAAGTAAAAATGGGAAAAATCCATGAAAATTTGCACATTTTTCATTTTTTTTTACATATTTTACCCATAATTCCAGTAAAATTTCCAGAAAAGTTACAAAATTCTGTTACCATGTTAAAGTAGACTTGTGCTGAAAAAAAACAATGTATAATATCCTGATTTACTGCAAGGTTTCCTACTGTAAAAATTAGTCTAAAGCGATTGAGGGCAAAATCCTGAAAATTCTTCTGGCAGTTACGCAAAAAAAAAGAAAAAATCTCCTGGCAGTGAAAGGTTTAAAGCCCACATAGCCCCACCCCCGTGTCATCACTTCCCACCCATGTGGATCACATTTCACCATCTTAAAAAACATTATATATAAAACAGAATAAATATTACAAATAGATATTACAATTAGGGAGTATATATACCTGGCTCGCTGTCATCTAGAGCATAGCACACCCTCCTGGACCGGGGCCCGGCCCCTACAGTGTAAACCAAAGGACTCCGTAACCCGAGATAGGTAGCAACGGAACAGATCATCGCTAGGCAACAGGGGTACACAGTCTCTCCAACCACCCGAAGTGTCCAGCGAGCTCAGCGACCTCTCCCTATCTCAGAGACGATGCATACAAATAGCCAATATCGCCTAACTTATACTAAAGACAGCCAAGTTAGGCGATATTGGCTATTTGTATGCATCGTCTCTGAGATAGGGAGAGGTACGTCTGAGCTCGCTGGACACTTCGGGTGGTTGGAAGACTGTGTACCCTCTGTTGCCTAGCGATGATCTGTTCCTTGCTGCTCTCTTTTTTGCCTAGCAACACCCTCGCGAGAGGTAACGAGTAGTGTTGGGCTTGGGGGCAGAGCTATCTCGGAGTTACGGAGTCCTTTGGTTTACACTGTAGGGGCCGGAGCCCCGGTCCAGGAGGGTGTGCTATGCTCTAGAGTGACAGCGAGCCAGTGTATATATACTCCCTAATTGTAATATCTATTTGTAATATTTATTTTGTTTTATATATAATGTTTTTTAAGATGGTGAAATGTGATCCACATGGGTGCAAGTGATGACATGGGGGTGGGGCTATGTGGGCTTTTAAATGGATTCAGTTGTTGTACACATTGTTCTGACGATGGCTCCTGTGTGAGCGGAAACGCGTAAACCTGGTGATTAAATCATTTTTTAAATGAGAAGACCCGGGAGTGTGTTCCTATATCTAGACTGTGAATCTTACTGAACTGCACCCGGCGTTGATTATGTTTAGTTGGAGTGCCTTCTTGGCTCTGAATATATTATATATATATATATATAATATATATAATATATATTATTCAATGCACATTCCTGCCCCATACAATATCATGATTCTGCACACTGGCATACATTATAAACAAAGGGTTTTAGTATACATGAATAAAAAGCCTTTCAACCACGTCAAGGTAACCCCAGTCGGATGGTCCTAACTTTTTTTACTTCAATTACGGTATGATTAGCAAAATTTTGAATTTCATACTTTCACACTGCATCAATATAGCAGGCTTTCTCATCTCACTCCCCCCATACCATTGGCTTTTTAAAATGAGGGAAGAGGCCACCCATCCAGTGCTTATATTAAAGGCATAGGACTATTTAAAGGCCCATGGTGGAAACAAACACAGGTCTGTGGAACCATTCCTTAAGGTGGCCATACATACGAAGATAATGGGTAAATCCCGTCGTTCCACATGTATGGCCGCCACGACATTGTATGCGGTTCCCCCAGCATTTGTGCGGACAGAACCAAGGTGATCTGTCAGTACAAATTCTGTAATTCATGGGTACGGCCACCTTAGGCTAAATTACAGTGCTAATGATCTGGTCAAATATTTATATAAAGAAAATATCTGTTGTATTCAATTAGATCAACGGGACTTGAAATGTAGTTCTTGAAGACGTTTCGCTAGTCATCCGACTGGCTTTCTCAATTCAGAAATACAACAGATATACCATGACCTGGATGAATGAGAACCTTCACAAGTATATAGAAGATAATCAATGTAAATTCCTGGGCCCCATATAATATAAATAAGGACTCCAGAATAGATCAGGTGGATGCCGGTGTTCTAGTGAAGACCTAGCCGAAAGTCTACATCGCATTCCAATACACAATTCTTATTTTTATTGTAGCCTACTGTCTATATAATGATGTTTTGGGGAGAGCAAATCCCCTTAATCACCTAGGCAACTATATGCATGTCTCATAGCAGGAATATAACATATAACATCAGTTACTTCCAACATACAGTATATATAGCCACATAGTCCTGTCCCCAGTCCCACAATTAAAGGGATGTACAATTTAAATTTTAAATACTGTACCAAATAGGACACTTATGAGGAATGCAAAGACAGATCCACTTATATAGCTAAAATTGTTACAAAATATATGAAGATCAAATGTTTTTTTAAACCCTGAGAATATAAAGATTTCAAAAATTCTATCCACCTTTCTACCAAAGTCAGTTCCACATTCTCCCCCATATTTTTGGCATGAGAGATTTTCTCAAGTACAATAAACTTTAAATCTGATTCAATATGTCCTGCCGGAAAAAGTGAGCAGATTTTGTATGATTTTGCAATTTAAAACAGAATTGGATAATAAAATTACTGAATATCATAAGAATGGAGAAGTGCAAAAAAAATGACCAGGGACACCATTGATTATAAGAGCAGTGTGGTATATAATTGCTACAGCCCCGATATATGTTTAATAATATGCAACCCCACATGCTCCCTCCCTTGAGAACACTAGAGGTGCTTGACGTTTAATGATCATGCTTTTTTAATACAACAACCTAGCGATAATAATCTTTCTAAAATCATATCCTCAAAAAATGAACTTTCTTTGCCAGATAAGGTCTAGGATTCTGTCTTAGGATACACTTCAACTTGATATTGACTGATCTGCTTTTTTTTCTAGCAGACTTTGTCTTAAGGTTCTTCCCTAATCCTATGTTGGGACCTATTGTGACTACAATTGGTGGATTAAAACTGGAATTATTTGAGATGCAACCTTAATCAAAATTTGATATCATACCATAGATATAATCCTGCTCTGTAGGTGTATCTACAATGCTATAAGAAATAAAAACCGGTTACCGGTATATAAACCGGTTACAAGCTGTTACCAGCTCTTATGGATTTTTTACAACCCAGTGGTTTTACTGTTGCCAGGTAGTGTCACTTTTTGGACTTGTAGCGTATCCATATTCTAATGGTCATCTAAGTCTCTCAACATGGTTTTCTATTAGATCGTAGTATGAGCAGAGGGAGCTTACTACACGTTTTGGCATACTGCAGTTGTGTGTATTTATATAGTTTTCTCTTAAAGGTGCATAGTACATTTTTGTGACATACTGGGTACAGTATGTCTTTTTAGAAACTAATAGTACCTGGGAAGGGAGGTAGGATTGATTGTTCCCAACTTCCAATATTGCTTTGTTGAGGAGCTACAGCACAACAGTTTTCATCTGCAGGTTATGGCCCTGAGCCTTCCTTTATTAAAGATAGGCTGAAGCATCCAGGAAGCCTGGCAGAAGCAGTTTTCTTCATGCTGCCACTTATCATAAAAATGATATTGGGAGGTAGAAAGTACCAATCCTACCTCCCTGCCCCAGGTACTTTTCTTTTTAACTAGTTTTGAAAAGTTTATACGCACTTTAATTCTCCTTTAAGTAATTTTAGATATCACACACACTTTGCTTAGTGCAAAAGTGTTTATTGGCACTTAATCATGCTCCACACAGTATGCATGTATGTATACATGTATGTATGTACGTATGGTTTATTTTAAAGCGCCACTGCACAGTACCAAAATACAATGTTGTATGACTTTATTGGATTTTGTTACTGTACAGCGATGCGTCCCCAGTACGCTTTATAAATAACTATACATACATACATACAAGGGGAACAAATGCCTAAATAGTTCAGTACATAATATATAATAGAAGTGCTAGAGCTTTGCCACTAGAGGAAAGGAGGTCCCTGCCGCGTAGAGCTTACAGTCGTTAGGAGGGTAACAATACAAATACAATGGAATGGGTATAGTGCTGGAGTGAGACGTCACTGTATGCAGTGCAAATAAAACGATCATATATTGTGCTGGTTCCAAATAGGTAGGATGTAAGGCTAGATGGCCCCCTTTGGGGCTTAAGGGGTCCCACAGCTCGAACTGGGACCCCCCCTAGCACATATAAGTGCCTTTGGGGGCCTTGGAAGGGCCCTTTGGGGTTTAAGGGGTCCCGTAGCTCAAACTGGGACCACCCTCCCTGGCCCTTGGAGGGGCCCTTGTGGCACTTTGTTGGGGGTCCTGCAGCTTGAACCGGAGCCCTTGGCGGCTTCTTCGTCTTCCATCTGGTGACACCAGCTCCACTGAGGCCACCGACCCAAGAATTACCCCTGCTGCCAGGGTTATCTCCGCGCCCTCAATGAGGCCAATGTTACCGACATCCGACATCTTCTTTCTTCCTCCCGCCATCTACTCTGCGTTGACTTCTGACTCCGGAGTTTTGCATTCTCTTTATATAGGCTTGCAGAAAACTCTAGTCCGTTTCCGATTGTTCAACCCAGAATTTATTTACTCCACTCTGATCCACTACATTAGTGGTGTTGTGTGGTTTGAATAAATGGTTAAGTACCCTTAAAATCCAATGTTTGGAATAATTGCATGTGCTGTCCTGCTTTGATTACAATGTATTGTGAGACGCAGCTGTGCGTTTGGGACTTGCACTGCAGTAAACTTATCCTTATGGTGGTTGGTGTGCGGCTTTGATTTGATTTTCTACATGTACTAGATGGGCCATGCTGAAATGGCAGCTGCTTATCTAAAACCTACTTTAGGAGCTTTATTAACAGAAAGGGAATCTCCCTTTATATCATGTAATGGAATATCACTCTCTGTTTAATAGGTAACTCGCAGGTGAGTTAATCCATAAGTCCAATTAGCAACAACAAGCTTGGTGTATGTAATTATCTATATTACTTTCCAATATTATTGCAGGCAAGTGTCTCAAATGAATCAGTTACAAATTGCACAAAAGTTATTTTAAAATTCAAAGTAATACAATATTTGCTACATCCACACAGCTTTATTCTCTCTCCTCATATTTCTTTTTATTCTAGCCACAAGGGCCTGATAGGGCCGGGGAGGGGGATCTCAGTTCAAGCTGTGGGATCCCTTAAGCCACAAAGGGCCCTTGTCAGGGCCACAAAGTTCCTTGTAAGGACCCAGAAGGGGTCCCAGTTTCGAATTGCGGGACCCCGAACATCCGGCCTGGGATTGTTGCCCATTTGGCAATCCACGAGTGGCCATTTTCGGGAATCCTGGCTGTTCAGGGGTTTTCAGAAGCGGCCGTTCGAGGCCTGAAGAACATTCGAAATCCTCCTACATCCTTGTTTTGATGAGTAATTTTGACCATCAAATCTACATTCCACATTAAAACTCTGGTACACCCCCTACCACTAGAAAGGGAAAGTTTAATTATAAACTTTTAATTTGGCTTGAAAGACCGCATTTTGGAAGGGATTTTGTGTGTTTGTGCGGCAGATTTTGAACTCAATAATGCCAATGAAGAGGCTTGTTGTTTTTTACTTACCCTTTAAGTAAAAAGGGTAAATATCAGGTTGGGGGATAAAATACTAACTTTTTTTGATGATTGTCAAAATGTGTATGTTTTTTTACTATACCTTTAAATTGGCTGCCATGGAAATGGAAGGGTGGGTCAGTAGGTGTGTGTACCTGGATCAGGTTGGAGTTAAAAAAACCAAACTTTTGATTATTGACCAAAATTCATTTTTTTTAAACTTTAGTTCCCCTTTACGTATGGCTGCCATAGTAAGTAGATCAGTAGGTGTGTGTACATGTGTCACGTTGGGGTTTTAAAAAACAAACTTTTTAAATTATTGTTTAAAGTTTGCTTTTTTGACTTTAGTTACCCTTCTAGTATGGCTGCCACAGTAATGGATAAGTAGATCATAGGTGTGTGTACCTGGGTCTGGTTGAGGGGGTATGTCTTTTTTGTGTTTACAACCATAAAACTATCTTTATTCAGGATAAATCTAAATTAGTTTTTTTGACTTTAGTTACCCTTTAAATATGGCTTCCATGGGAATGGAAAGTAGGTCAGTAGGTGGGTGTACCTGTGTCTGTGTGGGGGGTTGGGGGTATCACCGTTTGTATTTATGACCATAAAAAAACTTTTTTTTCTTAAATATCCACATTTGAGGATTGTTACCATTATAGTCTATGGAAAAAATATCCGGAAATTCGCCGATAACGCCGTAATGGTTCCACGCATTCCTTAGCTAGAAGATAGCACACTTCTCTCCTATATGCTCCGCACGTCTGTACCGAATTTCATGTGTCTAGCTCAAAAACTGTGGGAGAAGATACAGTCCAAAAAGCGGAAGAATAAACGGAAGATAAAAAAGAAGGAGAAATAGAAAGAACAGGAATTTGGCTTTTTCAATCCAAATTAATTACAATAACCGATAAAAAGAATCCACAGAACCAATTATTGAAGCAGATATCAACACTCCACCCATAGGCACACTGAAAAAGGTCAGATTCACCATACATAATGCATAATTGTAAGATAAATACCAAACATAAAACACAGCCTAAATAAAACATTTCAAAGCAAGCTGCTGAGTATTAGTGTAAATCTACCAAACCAACAGGTACTTACTGCACCTAGAAACAGCTGCCAGTTACAATCAGTTTTACTGACTCGGACCATTGACTCCGCTGGTAATGTTTTGAATCTATCCAAATTTTATTGTTTATTATTAGTATCCAAATTTTATTTGCCACTATAAATTGTGGTAAATCCAGTGAATTAGTACGCAAGGCAATAAAGATTGATAGTCTGATTGTAAATGAGCTATTAAAACAGCTGTATATTTGTTTAGATACATCTAGTGCATGTTCGCTATGGCAAGCTGATTCATAAAAGAATACAGAATTGTGTTTCAATGCTGATCATTTTTGCCACGTCCTAAACACATGACAAGAGTTTCTTTTATAAAAGCAATTAAGAATCTCGTTGCTCAGGAGCAAAGACAGAAACACAACTTTGTGTCATATCAGTTGTATTCAATTAGATCAACTGGACTTGAAGTTTAGTACTTGAAGAACGTTTCGCTAATCATCCGACTGGCTTTCTCAATTCGAATGACTTGTACAAGAATCTGTGGCAATTATGTACCCTGGAAAATCCCAATTAGCATATCACACCAAGTGTTAAGGGCGTGATTGGATAGTGGCTAGATGTTATAGGAACGCCCAGAGTAGGTGTCCAAACAGCATTGTACATGGCAGACAGTTGGTGTCGAACCCCCCCACCTCTATTTAGCTTGGTTTCTTTATTTTCACATAAATGGCCTCCTTAACACCTCTCTTGAACCAGTCACTTTTCCTTTGCCAATAGTTAACATTACAATCTTCAAAGGTATGTCCTTTATCCTTAAGATGCGGGTACACGGCTGAGTCCTGACCCGAGGAATTGGCTCTTCTGTGCTGGGCCTTACGTTGATGCAGTTGCTTTTTGGTCTCACCCACATACAAATCAGAGCATTCTTCACTGCACTGCACTGCGTATATGATGTCGCTTTTCTTGTGTTTCGGTATTGGGTTTTTCGGATGTACCAATTGCTGGCCTCAGTGTGTTGTTCGGTTTAAAAGCAGACAGGGATACAGTGTTTTTTTTTGAAAATTCTCTTATTTTCTCAGAGACACCTGCTACATATGGGATGACCATGTTCTTTCTCCTGTCTTGCTTTTCCCCTTCACTGTTGGTATTCGTGTTCTTTTCTTTCCTTCTACTTCTTTTGACAAATGCCCATCTGGATATCCACCCTTCACAACTTATTTCAATCATTTTGGGAGAAAACCCTCAAACTTGTACGGCAATATGAAAAGACAGCAAGGAAATTGGACAGACTACAGAAACCACCTGTGATTTAACCTCCGATGCAGACAACAAAGGCTAGTACCATGGCACATTACGTACTGGATTCCACATCAAAGGCACCAGAGCCAAACAATACCGCAAAGGCTCAACCACAGCTCCTAAATGAACGGGTACGACAGAGACATTTTACAGTCGATGGCTTTAATGCCACACATGTCACTAGAACAGAACCTGGCCTCACAGCTACCTGTGGCCATCTGGGAAAGAGTGATGGAGTTCACCAAACAAGCACAGCTTTCTCGGCTGTAAGGCAACAAAGGCAACAGAACAAGTTTCTATTCTGTCATCCCAGAACAACCCCCCAAAAGAGAAACAACTACCTTGGATACAAAAGGAGGAAGTGTCCACTCATCAAACAAGGAGGAATGGGTGAGAAACTTGTCTATCAGGACCCTGACTCAGCCAGAAATGGAAGTCCTTGCTAGGGCTTGAATTTTGCCATCACTCCTAAGCCATCCCTGTGGTGGATATTAAGCAGCCAAGAAAGCCACAATTCACAATAAGGCAGAACAACCTCGCCTTAAGGTAGTCTGCAGCCTTAGCCAGTGCTAAAACTACTCTTCATCTAACCTGACCACACAGGAAAGAAGAGCCTTAACATCACTCAAGAAAGATTCATCATTCTAACCGGCAGACAAGGGAAGATGCACAGTGGTACTCAACACCTCAGACTACCATGATAAGGTTACCCTGCTCCTGGCCAATAACAACACATATAGGCTTTTAACAAGGGATCCCACCACCGTTACAA
The DNA here is from genome assembly GCA_019447015.1 of Hymenochirus boettgeri. Lineage (NCBI taxonomy): Eukaryota > Metazoa > Chordata > Amphibia > Anura > Pipidae > Hymenochirus > Hymenochirus boettgeri. Next base: position 70,915 of record JAACNH010001277.1, read on the forward strand.
GAAAGCGTCATAGACTAACTACAACAGCTTCAAAAGGATAAAAACAATTGATCGAGCAATGTATCATCGCCTCTACCCTGGTGAGGCACATCCATGCATATATTGGACTCCCAAAGATACATAAGGAAGGGGCACCACTAAGACCTATATGTCAGCAGCATCAACTCTGTAACATCAAGGGTCAAAATACCTAGCCAACATCTTAGGACCAGTGGGAAGTTTTAAGCATCAGCATCACAGAACGCTCAGGATTTCACACAACAAGACTGAAGATATAGTACTTGTGCAGAAGAAACTATGGTGTCCTATGATGTGACATATCTCTTCACCTGTATACCCACCAGGAGGCTGTTGACATGGTGAAGAACGCTAGGCCAAGACTGCACTCTTACCAGCAGAACTGATCTCAACCGAACAGTGTGTTCCTTACTGGACTGTGCCTAAATACCACCTATTCAATACAGGGATAAGTTTTTAAGAAAAACACAGATGTGCTATGGGATCTCCAGTTTCAACCCATTGTGGCCAACCTTTACATGGAGGAGGTAGAAAACAGGTGCTTAATACCTTTAAGGGCATAGCACCCAGCCACTGGTTCAGATATGTGGATGACACCTGGGTTAAAATCCACCAAAGAAGTACAACTTTCACAGAACACATTAATGTGGTAGACCAAAACATCAAATTTAAAGGAAGAGGTACAACAAACAACTGGCTTTCTTGGACTGCTTTGTAGAAGTTAAGGAAAATGGTAAACTGGAGTAGAGGTTTACAGAAAACCAATACACACAGATCAAGTATTTGATGTTTGACTCCACCACCCTTTAGATCACAAGCTGGTGTCATCAGAACACCTGCAACACAGAGCACATCCCCACTAGGCAAGAAGGCGAAGGCTAAAGAAATGAAAATCTGAGCAGAGCCCTTAAAACTTGAATCTCCAGACTGGGCCTTGTCAAAGAAGTAGAAGGAAGAAAAGAACACGAATACCAACAGTGAGAGAAAAGCAAGACAGGAGACAGAACATGGTCATTCCATTGTAGCAGGGGTCTCCGAGAACTAAGAAGCATTTCAAAAACACTGTATCCCTGTCTGCTTTAACGAACAACACACTGAGGCAGCAATTGGTAAATCCAAAAGACCCAATACCAATCGAAACACAAGAAAAGCGACACATATACGCAGTGCAGTGCAGTGAAAATGCTCTGATTTGTATGTGGGTGAGACCAAACAGCAACTGCATCAACGTATGGCCCAGCACAGAAGAGCCATTCCTCGGGTCAGGACTCACGGTACTGCATCTTAAGGATAAAGGACATACCTTTGAAGATTGTAATGTTAACATATTGGCAAAGGGAACGTGACTGGTTCAAGAGAGGTGTTAGGAGGCCATTTATGTGAAAATAAGAAACCAAGCCTAAATAGAGGTGGGGGGGTTCGACACCAACTGTTGCCATGTACAATGCTGTTTGGGACACCTTACTCTGGGCATTTCCTATAACACCTCTAGCCACTATCCAATCACGCCCTAACACTTGGCTGTGATGATGCTAATGGTATTTTCCAGGGTACATAATTGCACAGATTCTTGTAAAGTCATTCTGAATTGAAGAAGCAGTCGGATGATTAGCGACACGTCTTCAGAACTAAACTTCAAGTCCAGTTGATCTAATTGAATAAACAGTAATAACATGACCTGGAGATTAGAACCTTCACAAGCCCAACTTTGTGTCCTTTTTAAGTATACTTCTTTCATTTTACTGGTAGAAACAAACAGCAAGGTTTATATGGATCATACTGTAGTCAATAGCTTTAATAAAAGAAAGCATTATTTTTTTTCATCATAACTAGGTATATGCACAATATTCAAATAAATATTGTTATAAACCCAAGCGCAAGTAAAGTATCCTAGAGAAGGAACGTTATCATACATCCTTGATGTGGTCTGGTCTGTATTGATCAATAATATGTTTTATGTTTGCATTTGGAAAACTTTATTAGGATTCTATGCCCTGGGTAAGGTACTTGGAAAGAGCGCATCTTAACCGGATGCAACATCAATGCGGTCTCGCACCGGCAACATGTAGGCAGGAAGAAATGGACTGCACATCGATCGTCTTCAAAATGTTTTATTGAAACCCACAAAGGCTTTAAACAATAGAACAACTGAGCAAAACCTAATCCACTTTGGGGACCAAAACCGCAATCTTGGACCACAACAAATTCATCAGAAGATGTTACCAATGCTTTAACGGTTTTATAACTTTGTCAATTTTAATAAAGTTTTTTTAATGGGATCTGGTAACACGGCCTGTTCTTCCTTTCTTTATCTGGGTTGAATTTTTAAATTTACTCTAAGGCCAATAAGAGTGTCATATCAGGATTTTGTGGATACAATACATCAAACATTAGGACTTAAAACTTGTTAACTTAAAAAGCATTATTTTTTTTCCAGCTGGTCAATTAAGTACTATTATTATAAACGCTTCTGCTGTTGCTACTTTTGCCGTACTGAATGTGACATTTTGTGTGTGAATTGCATGACGTGCTGCACATAGGGATTACTGACATGATTGACTTCAACAGAAGTTATGTCAGTTGTAAGGAGGATCAAGGGATTCTTTGCCTTAAACAAAACAAGAACTTGTTTACCCATATTTGACATATAATAGCGATTTTTACTCTTCCTGATCAAATTTAAACATTCACATTTTCGACATGGCATTTCGACTAAATTTCTGATGTGCTTATGAAGGTTCTCATTCAATCGAGGTCATGTCAAAACTGAATAAACATATCTGATGGACCTTGCAACGGCACAGTAAATATATGAGAAAAAACTATTTGGGTGCAGCCTTAAACACAATCATTCCTCAAGGCCCCAAACTTTGCAGGGTGACCCAATCTATCTTCCCTGAAAGTGTAATCCCTATAGTGAACTATAATCTATAGGTTTAATTTTACTACAGTTATATTCATATTTCAATACTACTGCCTGCACCATTAAAGATTGGGGACACATCACCATCATAAAATGTTCTGCTACTGGCGGTAAATTTACCAGCGGACAAAGTTTCCTTATCGAACTTTGCCGAATAAAAGCCCCGCATTCTCACACTATCATCTGAATGCACAAATTCTTAAAAAAAAAAAAAAAGGTTCCTGAAAACTATTTCTATTTTCTTTAAAATCATACTTACATAAACACCTTGTTAATTTGTTCCAGGACAGCTTCCATAACATCATTTACTTATAACGATAAAACAGACTTGAGTAAAAAAGAAAGACTTGTCTACAGAAAGCATTTTATATCTTTAGCTTTCTGAATCTCATTAGTCACCTCCTATTATAAATCCTGCTTGCAACACTACATTTGTGAAAAGCTTATTGGACATCTATTGATCTTTCAGTACCATATATATTACAATGTAATGTTTTTCTTTCTCCAAGGAGACCTTCATTTCATTTACCCATCTCTCACTGCTCCCTCCCATTGATTGGGCAATTGCCTAGAAAATGTGTGCAACTAAATGAATCATAGCATTCTTTCATAGCTCACCAATTATATCTTTTATTTTTACTATAAACAAATTGCTTGTTTCTCCAGACAGTCTAAAAACTGTTTGTGTTGGATAATTCACTCCCTTACACTTTGATTTTTTCTTGTAATTGGACTTGTGCATGTGTCCCATTTGAGCTAGTTGGTGGCCATGTCTCTGTGTGCACCCACGCATATGGCATACCGTTTGATTCAGGACATGTGAGAGATTGCCATTTAGTGGTTTTTTTTACTTGTCAAGTGGGTTTAGGTAGGATTTCAACCTTTGAATCACCTTATTATATTTTTTACAAAATCTCCTAAAAAGCACAGAGTTCTATGGAGTACTGTGTCTGGAGCTCTTCATGTATATATGAAAGCATGGCACCGTAATGTAGCTGAAGGTGTGTAGATTCCAAAAATATATAGTTTGTGTGGGGTATTTCTAAGTTTCAGAGCCGTTTCCTTTGAAAAAGTGTAAGACTGTTAAAATTACAGAGCACTTTGATTTCTTTCTTGTAATTACACTTGTGCATGCGTCCCATTTGAGCTAGTTGGTGGCCACGTCTCTGTGTGCACCCACACATATGGCATACCATTTGATGCAGGATATGTGGGAGATTGACATTTAGTGGGTTTTTTGCTTGTCAAAAGGGTTTAGGTAGGATTTCAACCCTTGAATCATCTTATTTTATTTTTCACAAAACCTCCTAAAAACACAGAGTTCTTTGGATCACTGGGTCTGGAATTCTTCATGTATGTACCCTAAAACTATAAATTAGCAAAAAACTTTGTCTTCTCCAAGCTTGATGGGTTTTAAGACACAGATTGTGAAATGTACATGTTAACGTCCGTCTACAGGGGTTAGATGGGTTTTAAGACACAGATTGTGAAAGGTACGTGTTAATGTCCGTGTACATGGGTTAGATGGGTTTTAAGACACAGATTGTGAAATGTACATGTTAACGTCCGTGTACACGGGTTAGATGGGTTTTAAGACACAGATTGTGGGATGTACATGTTAACGTCCGTGTACATGGGTTAGATGGGTTTTAAGACACAGATTGTGAAATGTACATGTTAACGTCCGTGTACACGGGTTAGATGGGTTTTAAGACACAGATTGTGGGATGTACATGTTAACGTCCGTGTACATGGGTAAGATGGGTTTTAAGACACAGATTGTGAAATGTACATGTTAACGTCCGTGCACACGGGTTAGATGGGTTTTAAGACACAGATTGTGGGATGTACATGTTAACGTCCGTGTACACGGGTTAGATGGGTTTTAAGATACAGATTGTGGGATGTACATGTTAACGTCCGTGTACACGGGTTAGATGGGTTTTAAGACACAGATTGTGGGATGTACATGTTAACGTCCGTGTACTTAAAAAAAACAGGTTTAGTGTACCATGCCCCATACTTGACTTTCACTGTCACCATAGTAGCTAATTTACCATTAGGCAGGGTTCCGGTCCCTCCCTAGTTGGTGTGAAGAATGACTGGAAAAAAGAAATTCTAAGTATGAAACTTATCTCCACTTTTTAAAGGAATTGTACACTAACAATATTAAATATGCCTCTGTTTAATCTATACATGAATAGGAGTAAGCAGCACTTACTCTGGTGTGTTTGTGTTGCTGCATGACTTCAATCCAGTACTTGTTTTGCTCAAGCTCCTTCCCTCAGCCCCCTACCCCCTGCCAGGCTATCTGACTGTCATGCTCAGTAATCCTTAAGAGGCAACATTGGGAGAGGGAATTACCCACCATGCTGTTCACATACCAACTGTCACCATTCCAGCTACAGCAAACCTATACATAACGAGTTAATGATGCTAAGGCACTTGATTGACATCTGAAATGTAAGATGTTATAGGCTAGATATCTAAAGAAATAGGGGACAGAGCAACAAAAAATGGTACAGTGATAGTGGGGAAGATTTGTAGTTTCCAGTAATGAGTAATTAAAAAACAAAACATTTTCACATTTTGGGTTACACACAGGTATGCCAGTAAAAAAACACAGCATGGCTAATATAACTGCCGTAGTTGTTATACATTACAATCCACTTGTGGGGATTTATAGGTCATATTGTAGATTATTCTTGTTACTGTGTCAGTAGGGGTTATACTTACAATCTCACTTGTGTGGGATCTTATAGATAATTTGGTAGATATTCTATGTTACTGTCATTAGTGGTTCTGACTTCAATCCTCACTTGTTGGGATCTATAGTTTAATTTTGTTAGATGTCTATGTGAACTGGAGTAGTGGTTTATACATTACAAATCTCACTTGTGGGGATATTAAGTTTAATTTGGTAGAGTAGTCTATGGTCAGTATGGTTTATAACATGTACAATCTCACTGTTGGGATATTATAGTTGTTGGTAGATTTCTATGTTAACTGTGCATAGTGGTTATCATTAGCAATCTCACTTGTGGTATATTTAGTTCATTTGGGTAGATATTCTATGTTAACGGTCAGTAGTGGTTATCATTACAATCTCACTTGGTGGGATATGTATAAGTTAATTTTGTAGATTTCTGATACTGTCAGTAGTGTTATACATTACAATCTCACTTAGTGGGGTTCTTATAGTTTAATTTTTGGTAGATTTCTATGTTAACTGTCTAGTGGTTATCCATACAGAATCTCACTTGTGGGGGATATTATGTTACTTTGGTAGATATTCTATGATAACTGTCAGTCAGTGGTTATACATTACAATCTCACTTGTTGGGGATATTATAGTTAATTTGGTATATATTCTTATGATCACTGTCAGTATGGTTATACATTACAACTCACTTGTGGGATATTAGAGTTATTTGGTAGATATTCTATGATAACTGTCATAGGGTGGTTATACCTTCCAATCTCACTTTGTGGGGATATTTATAGTTAATTTTGTAGATATTCTAATTATAACTTCCATATGGTTATACATGACATCTCACTTGTGTTGGGATATTATAGTTAATTTGGTAGATATCTAATGATACTGTCCGTAGTGTTATACATTAACAATCTCCCATTGTGGGATATTATAGTTAATTTGGTAGTATTCTATGTTAACTTCAGTAAGTGGTTTATACATTACAAGCTCACTTGTGGGGATATACTAGTTAATTTTGGTGAATTTCTATGGTAACTGTCAATAGTGTTATACACATTTACAATCTCACTTGTGGGATTTATATTTACTTTGGTAGATATTCTATATAACTGTCCAGTAAGTGGTTATACATTACAATCTCACGGTGTGGGGATAGTATAGTTTAATAGTTGGTAGATATCTATGATAACTGTCGGTAGTGGTTATAACATTACAATCTCACTTGTGTGGATATTATAGTTACTTTGGTATATATCTATGATAACTGTCATAGTGGTTATACATTACAATCTCACTTGTGGGGATATTATAGTTAATTTTGTAATATTCTATGATAACTGTCAGTATGTTTATATATACATTACAATCTCCTTGGGGGATATTTTAAGTTTAATTTGGTAGATATTCTATGATACTGTTCGGTAGTGGTTAACTTACAATCTCCTTGTGGGATATTATAGTTACTTTGGTAGATATTCTATGTTAACTGTCAGTATGGTTTATACATTACAATTCACTTGTGGGATATTAAGTTATTTGGTAATATTTCTAATGTACCGTCCAGTAGTGGTTAATACATTACATCTCACTGTGGGGGATCTTATATTTAATTTTGGTAGATAATTCTTGATAACTTCAGTATGGTTATACATTACAATCTCACTTGTGGGGATATAATAGTTTTGGTAGATATTCTATGATAACGGTCGGTAGTGGTTATCCATACAATCTCGACTTGGGGGATATTATAGTTAATTGGTAATATTCTAATTATAACTGTCAGTAGTGTTATACTTAACAATCTCACTTTTGGGGGATATTATAGTTAATTTTGTAGATATTCTAATTTAACTGTCCAGTTATGGTTTACCTTTTGAAAAACAACATTCTCACCTTTGGGGCATATTTTAGTATTTGGTAGATATTTTATGTTAACTGTAGTAGTGGTTACCAATTACCATCTCACCTGTGGGGATATTTTTAGTTTATTTTAGAAGATCTTCTATGTTAACAGGGGAAGTGCTTAGTACTTTTAATTTGGTGTAATATCCTAAAGGGGCATTTTAGTGTTGGGGGGTCTCCTGTACCGGGAAAAGTCAAGTACCCTACATCCCTCTTATCGTTGTACTCGTGAGGAATCTGGAGCTTTTTGAGAACATAAGTTTTTTGTGTGTACCTAAGATAACTATAAAAGTAAAAATGGGAAAAATCCATGAAATTGCAAATTTTTCATTTATTTTTTACACATTTTCCCCATAATTCAAGTCAATTAAATTTCCAGAAAAGTTTACCAAATTCTGTTACCGATTTAAAGTAAGACTTTGTGCTGAAAAAACAATGTATAATAGTTCCTGATTTACACTGCAAGGTTTTCCTACTGTAAAATGAGTCTAAAGCGAATGAGGCAAAATCCTTAAAATTCTTTCTTCTGGCAGTTTCACGCAAAAAAATATGAAAATCCCTGGCATGAAAGGGTTAATGTCATTCTATATTACTATACTATATTTGTTAATATTGATAGAACGATTTAGTGCTTAACCAACACATAAACACTGTCCCTATGTTATTACTTACCCACCCCCACCAACATAGTACCCCCTCCGAAAACCCAATGTATTCCCCATGAAATTATACATTTATTTATAATAATATCAGGGTTACATACGTAGATACTCGAGTAGCACCGACCCGAGTATAAACCACGAGGCCCCAATTGTACCTGAAAAAACAATAAAGTGATTGACTCAGTAATATCCTAGGTAGAATTGACAAATTCTAAAATTCTCATTCCCGTGGCACTCCCGATGTTGAAACTACACTATTGTAAACTATATAGCTGGGAATTGTAGTTTCCAAACTCTCCACCCTCACACTCCCACCTAATCAAAGGGTCCTCTCTCAGGTGCACCAGCTCTCCATGTGCAGCCGGGCTTCCTGCTGTAAGTGCCAGATACAAAGTGAATCTGTAAACATTACTTAACCAATTCAGGAGCCGCCCGCGCAGTCCCTTACTGGCGCGCCAGCTGACGTCACTTATCGGCGCCGGCAAGTGGACGTCCAGACCGGTGCGCAGTACAGGGGGAATGAGCGCGCGGCTGCCAAATTGGTTCAGTAACGGTAATGTAAAAAGGAATTCCATTTGTATTCTGGCACTTCCAGACAGGGTTGGGTGGAGCCCGGATGCACACTGGAGAGCTGGATGCACAAGTAAGGTACTGACCTACTTTCGAGTATAACCAAGTCCAAGTTTTTCAGGCTGATTTTACAGCCTGAAAACTCGGTTTTATCCTCGAGTATATAACGGGTTTACATGGTTTAAAACCAGGACATGGGATTTCTTTCACATTATTAAATATTGACTTTTCACACATAGAAGCCCACATTAGCGGTTATTATTTTTTTTGCCCTCCTCTCCCCCTCTGTCTTCTCTCTCCCTCCTGCTCGATTGTCATGACGACTGCACTATTCTGTTATCCCATTCTATTACCTCTACATTTCACTGGCACCTCTAGCCTAGAACTATTTCCCTTCTCTCGCCCTTGGTTTTTTATTTATCTTTTTATCTTTCGGAATTAGTTTTTTACTTTCCCTTTAACCCTTTGTTATCAGTGCTGCTCTGACCCGAGGCCTCGATACAACTAAATAAACTGTTAGGCTCGTACACACATGCGATCTTAGCACCGACCGCGTCTACGCGGTGCGACGATCGCCCATTTTGTCCAATAATCTCACGTGTATGCATTCGGTGTGGGGGCGTTTGGCGGACACACGAGCGTTTGTCGTGGTCAGTGCCAAGATCGTATGTGTGTATGAGCCTTTAGTCATTATTATTATCTATATATTGTACATTATAATATAATAAAGTCCTGTTCTTTAGTCATTATTATTATTATCTGCATATTGTACATTATAACATAATAATGTCCTGTTCTTTAGTCATTATTATCTGTATATTGTACATTATAATATAATAATGTCCTGTTCTTTATATCTGTTGTATTCAATTAGATCAACTGGACTTGAAATGTGTGACCAGTCCTTGAAGTACAGTTGTCCCCAAAACAGTTTCCAGTGACCCCCAGTCAGATACAAGTCTGTCCCAGCATTGTTGTACACGGTGACCAGTCAGATACAGTTTGTCCCCACATTTACCGTCGGACCAGTCAGAGTAAGTTTGTCCACAATGCCTTTACAACGGACCAGTCAGATTACAGTGTCCCCAATGTTACCCACGTGTGACCAGTCGTTCAGATACAGTTTGTCCCCATGATGTTTACCAAGTGACCAGTTCAGATACCCAATGGTTCAAGTGACCAGCCAGATACGTGTCCTATGACCACATTGCCAGTGCATACAGTCACGCATACGAATATGTAACCCCCCAAACTCTCTCTTAACAAGACGTGACCGTCAGGATACAGTTTCGTCCCAATGTTTCCACGTGACCAGTCAGATACAGACGCCTCTATGTCCCGACCAATGTTTAACCATCGTGAACCAGTCAGATACAGTTTGCCCCATGTTTACCACCAGTAGACCCCCCAAGTTGCCAGCAGATACAGATTTGTCCCCAAGTTTCCACTACCATCGTACAGGTGTCACATGTGACATGAGTCCAGATACAAGGTTTGGTCCCCAATGTTTACACGTGACAGTCAGATACCAGTTTGTCCCCAATGTTTACCACGTGACCAGCTCGATTACAGTTTGTCCCCAATGTTTACCACGTTGACCAGTCAGATACAGTTTGTCCCCAATGGTTACCACGTTGACACGTCAGTACAGTTTGTCCCCAATGTTTACAGTGACCAGTCAGATACAGTTTGTCCCCAATGTTTACCACGTGACCGTCAGATACAGTACCCAATTCACGTGACAGTAGATCATTGCCCCCCCAAATGGTTACCACCCCGTGACCAGTCGATACAGAATCCCTGGTTCCCCCCCAAGTTTACCACCCACCGTGACCCCCAGTACAGATACAGTGTGTCTCCCAATGTTTACCACCCCCGGACCCGTCAGATACAGTTTGTCCCCAATGTTTAGTGCATCGAAAGGCCCTCTGTTACGTGACCAGTCAGATACCAGTTTGGCCCCAATGTTTACCACGGACAGTCAGTAAGTTTGTCCCCAATGTTCTACCACGTGACCAGTCAGATAACAGTTTGTCCCAATGTTGTACCCACGTGACCAGTCAGAGAAGTTTGTCCCCAATGTTTACCAGTGGACCAGTAGATACAGTTTTCCCCAATGTACCAGTGACACTACAGTGACCAAGTACCATACAGTACGTTGTCCCCATGGTGTACACGTGACAGTCAGATACAGTTTGTCCCCAATGTTTGCGTGAATCGAATACAGTCCTGACCACGTACAGTAGATACAGTTGTGTCCCCAATGTTTACCAAGTGACCAGTCGATTACAGTTGTTGGTCCAATGCTGCAACTAAGTTAAACCAGGATTGTAGATCATTTGTTCTAGTAGGGGAACACAGAACATAGTATTATCATGGCTGACATGAGGCACTTAAACAAAAAAATTTAATTTAGCCCATGCGTGTGTTTTTTTACGTGGCATCACCTGTGTGTAACCAAATAGGTGAAATGTGTTTGTTTTGATACTCATTAACTGGAAACTAAAATCTTTCCCCACTACCACTGTACCATTTTTTTGCTCGGTCCCATATTTCTGTAGAGATCCAGTATAACATCTTACATTTAGATGTCAATCAAGTGCCTTAGCATCATTAACTCGTTATGTATAGGTTGCTGTAGCTGGGAATGTGACAGTTGGTATTGACGATGGGGGTAATTCCCTACTCCAATGTTTGCCTCTTAAGGATACTGAAGGCAGTGAAGTCAGATAGCCTGGCAGGGGGTAGGGGCTGCAGGGAACGGAAGTTGAGCAAAAACAAGTACTGGATTGAAGTTCATGCAGCAAACACAACACACCAGAGTAGTGCTGCTACTCCTATTATGTATAGATTAAACAGAGGCATATGTAATATTGTTAGTGTACAATGCCTTTAAAAAGTGGAGATAAGTTTTCATACTTAATTTCTTTTTCAGTCAATTCATTCACACCAACTAGGGCGGGGACACGGAAACCCTGCCTAATGGTAAATTAGCTACTATGGTGACTGTGAAGTCAAGTGTAGGGGCGGGTACACTAAACCTGTGTTTTTTTTGAAGTGACACGACATTAACATGTACATCCCAACAAATCTGTGTCTTAAAACCCATCTATACAACGGTGTAGACGGACGTAAATGTACTCCACAATCTGTGCTTAAAACCCAGCTATACCGGTACAGGATTGTTAACATGTACATTCCACAATCTGTGTCTTAAAACCCATAACCAGGTGTGACGGACGTTAACTGTAATTTCAAAATCTGTGTCTTAAAAACAATCTAACCGTGTAGACGGAAGTTAAATGTACATTCCACAATCTGTGTCTTAAAAAACCCAATAACCCGGGTAGAACGGACGTAACATGTACATTTCACAATCGTGATCTTAAACCATCTAACCCGGGTACGACGTTAACATGTAATCCCACAATCTGGTCTTAACACCATCTAACCGTGTGAGACGGACGTAAACAGGTACATTTCCCAATCTGGTCTTGTAAAAACATCTAGACCATGAGACAGACGTTAACATGTACATTCATACACACGGCCTTACCCTGCTGGACCCCCTGAACTGCCATTGGCGACAGCGTCGTTGAGATACGAGGTCACGCCCAGGATCACGGCCTGCACACACAGCTTGCTGGGCTTGTCGGTGGGTGGGACGGCGTCACTCGGTCCATCGCCACGCAGTAACTTCTGGAAACTGAGGACGGGAAACGGCCAACGCCGCACCAGGTCCTGCAGCACCAACGTCTTCTTACCCACAAAGGCCGCCTGGAAGAGAACCGGGTACAGCTCCCCGGGGAGGGTGTCCAGGGCTAGGCGGGACGATCTGTGGTCACAGACGACTTTCTGAGCGCAAAGGAACAATAGAGACGCCATCTTAGTGACTGACCCCCATTCCTGTAGGGAAAACAATGATATTCTCCATTAATATCTAAATATTATGTATAAACTCCTAGTGTACATTATAATGTTATTATGTCCCCCCCCAACAACCAAACCCCAGATCCAGGTTCACCACAGGACCTGACACCATAGTACCTCCCAGCTCCCCCTCCTATACAGGAGTGGTCTCTTCCAAACCACACCCACTGCACTTCCAGCCAATCGCTCGCTTACTGGGAGCAGCTGAGTGACGTCCCAACCGCCATCTTATATGGGCAGGGCCATTGGGCAGAGAGAGCGAAACCGAAAGTAAAGAGCGGCCGGTTCTCCACACGGACAGTTCCACCCACTCACCACCAGGGAGAGCTGCGATCACGTGACGGGACCCGGAAGTAAAGACGGAGGAGCGACCCATGGCCCGGACGGGCTGTAAAACCCGGGCCCAGTGATGTCGAATAAAGGCCCCACGGTACAGCCCCTACACACGGTGTTAATGTCCGTACGGGCCCGGAGAGGGGAACCAGAGAGCGGATTAATAACACTGAAACTCAGCCAGGGACCGGATGGAGCAAGAGACTTCCGCTTATCGGTGTGGGGGACGGGAGGACCGCGGGGCATGATGGGAACAGTAAGTCCTCACAGAACAGGACATTATACTATTATAATGTACAGTATACAGATAATAATAATGATAATGACTAAAGAACAGGACATTATTATGTGCAATGTACAATATACAGATAATAATAATGACTAAAAGAACAGACATTATTATATTATAATGTACAATATACAGATAATAATAATTGGACTAAAGAACAGGACATTATTATATTATAATGTACAATATACAGATAATAATAATGACTAAAGAACAGGACATTATTATATGAGAATGTACAATATAAGATAATAATAATGAAGGAAAAGAACAGGACATATTATTATAATTACAATATACAGATATAATTAGGACTAAAGACAGGACATTATATATTATTAAGTACAATATGCAGATATATAATGACTAAAGAAACAGGACATTATTAATTATAATGTACAATATACAGATAATCATAATAAGGACTAAAGGAACAGGACATTATTATATTATGTACAAGATGAGATTAATAATGACTAAAGACAGGACATTATTCTATTTAATGCTACAATAACAGAGAATATTTAATGACTCAAAGAACGGACATTTTATATTATAAGTACAATATACAGCTAATAATGACTAAACAACAGGAATTATTATATTATAATGTACAATATACAGGCTAATAATATGATCAGACTAAAGAATCGGACATTATTATGTTAAAGTACAATATAAAGATAATAATAATAATGGACATAAGAAACAGGCATATTATATTATAATGTACAATATACAGACTAATAATGACTAAAGAACAGGAACTTATTAGGTTTAAATGCTAACAAATATACCGATGATAATAAGTGACTAAAGAACGGGACATATTATGTTATAATGTACAAGATACAGATAATAATCATAATGACTAAAGAACAGGACAGATTATATTATACTGTTATATGGTCTAATTACAGATAATAATAATAATGACTAAAAGACGGAAATTATTATACGATAATGTACAATATACAGATAATAAGAAGACTGACAGAACAGGACATTATGATCTTAGACTGTACAATATACAGATAATAATATAAGATAAAGAGCAGGACATATTATATTATAATTGTACAATATAAGATATAATGACTAAAGAACAGGACATATATAGGATATGTACAATATTACAGATACATAATGACTAAAGCACAGGGACAGTATTATGTTATAATGCTACAATATACAGCTAAATAATCATAATGACTAAAGAACAGGGCACATTATTTAATATATAAGTACAATATACAGATAATAATAGGACTAAGGAGCCAGGGACATTATTATATTAGAATGTACAATTACAGATAATAGGGACTAAGAAGCAGGGACTAATGCTTGTGGAAATTCTATCATACAGGCATGGTATATCTGGGTGTATCAATTAGATAACGGGACTGAAATGTAGTTCGTGAAGACGTTTCGCTAGTCATCCGACCTGGCTTCTCAATTCAGAATGACTCCACACAACTTGGGGTATATCAGACTGGGCCGTGTCAAAAGAAGTAGAAGGAAAGAAACAAAACACAAATACCAACAGTGAAGGGGACAAGCAACAAGACAGGAGGAGAACATTGGTATCCCATATGTAGCAGGGTCTCCGAGAAATTAACAAGAAATTTCAAAAAAACATCATATCCCTGTCTGCTTCTTTTAAACCGAAAAACCACTGAGGCAGCAATTGGTTACATCCGAAAGAACCCAATACCTAAACACAAAGAAAAGCGACATTCATATCTGCAGTGCAGTGAAGAATGCTCTGAGTCTGTATGTGGGGAGACCAAACAGCAACTTGCATCAACGTATGGCCCAGAACCGAAGAAGAAGAGCCAATTATCGGGCCCAGGATCAGACGGGTACTGCATCGTAGGATAAAGGAATACCTTTGAAGATTGTAATGTTAACATATTGGCGAAGGAACGTGACTGGTCAAGAGAGGGTACGGAGGCCATTTATGTGGTGAAAATAAAGAAACCAAGCCTAAATGAGGTGTGGGGGGTTCGCACCACTGTCGGCCATGTACATGCTGTTTAAAACCTTTACTTCGGGAGTTCTATAACACCTCTTTAGCATATCCAATACCACACCCTAAACCCTGGTGTTAATGCTAATGGATTTTCCAGGGTACATATTGCCCACAGATTTTGTACACGTCATTCATGAATTGAGAAAGCCAGTGGATGACTAGCGGAAACGTCCAAGAATACTTTCAGTC